>JABYQR010000238.1:0-72389 GCA_022592445.1 Cytidiella melzeri | reverse complement strand
TTTTGTGCATGTTCCTTGCCCGTACTGAAACTCAGGTCCTGAGCATTTGCAAAGACAGCAGTGACGTCTTCAGACTTCTTGCGACGGCCGCCCCATATGCGTTTCAGCGGATTGGAGGACGGCGAAGGAAGCGACGCGCCGATAGCGTATGCCTGGGTAGCTGGAGACTGAGGGGGGGATTCGGCTGTCGAGGTCGCTTGGCCCATAGAAGCGGGAGTGGTAGAGCGGGGGGCGGGAGAGATGGCGACAGGGAAGAAGCGGTTCTTTGGCGAGGAGCTGAGAGCACGGCTTGACAAGGAATGATCGGACGATGTAATATCAGGCCGACTAGAGTTGAAAGAGGGCGCTGCGGGAAGTCTAGAAGCTGGTGCGTACGAGGGAAAGGATGGGGCTAGGGAGAACGGGGACTGTGACACGGGCACAGCAGGCGTGTTTGACTGTTGTTGGGTAGCGCGGGCCTGTGTTTCCTTCTTCCGATTAAGATACCCGCGATACATTGTTGTGCAAATAGCAAGGGGGTATTGGCTGAAACGTATGTGGCCCAGCCTTCGACCTGCAGACTGCCTTGAGGTGTATGTGCCACTGATCACCCTCTTTGTGAAAAGGGGATTGTTCGTCGTGCGCTGTGATGTCGGTGTTAGAGATCTGGAAGAACGCAAGTTTGTGGTTCAAGGTGATAGAATCTCATCGGAAAGGAATGAGGATGCAGCGAGGTGGGGCGTACCTATACTTGAATTACCCGCGTCGAACGACGATCCGGTGCAGTATTGTGACTCTCACGACGGCATAGAAAAAGACTGCGAGGCTGCAGACAGATGTTCTGCCTTATAACCTTTTCCGTGTGCGTGGTGGCCGTGGTTGAGGCTGTCGTGGTTGTTAGAAACAATGTTTGAGATGGAAAAGGTCGTTGGTAGGAGCGAGCGGAGTAGCGGTGGCCGGCTCGCCGGTTAAGCGCCGTAGCCAGCGTCCCACTGACACTCTCCGGACTCATGCCTCCCGCCGTACCTGCCAGTGAGAGTTACATAAATTGCACGCTTTGTTCCATCTCTTTGTGTGGCCGCATGCTGTGGTACTTAGCAGCGGCAACCATCGCACAAGATGATCACAGGCCATGAATGTCTTGTTGATTCATTGATACCAACGTCCACGTTCATTTGCTAAACCACGACTCCCTCATGCACAGATCTCTGATAGAAATGTATACACTCTAATCTATCCTACAGCTCCTGCAGGTCCACTACAAGTCTACAGCGAACTATTCAACATTGCCCTTTGCACCAAGTGCCTCACCACGTCCTTCTCTTCTCTTCGTCTCCATCCTACGGTCGGATGATACCGGCAGGACTCGCCCACACTAGGTGAAGATGATCACTTTCTGCGCTCACGAAGCTCCAAGAAGATCCTTCACTAGCTCGTACGTGAAGAACGATGTGGCAATACTAGGGGCGACTTTGACTAGAATATTCACGTGAAGTATCAGCCACTAGCAACAAAGCAACACGGTCGAGAGACTTACGCAGGTTTGGCCCTAGCCCTCTGTAAAGCCCTTTGATGCCCTCTGTTCGCATGATGCTAAACAGCGCGTCCATGGCACCGTTATATTTAACGCCCAGCGCATCCATACCCGTCACCTGCATCTTCCGTCGCAGAACGTCGAAAGGATATGTCAGCGTTTGTGACACCGACCCTGCAAGCGCTCCGCAGGTCAATTTCCGCACAACGCTACTCTTTCCTGGAGGTGTGATGACCCCACGCAATGCTTCATATGCAGCAAAATTGATGCCTGTCAATCCATCTGTTCAGCGTCGCGAACAAACGCAGATGCTGCTACTCACCAACGTAAGGAGCCACACCCATGGCTGTTGGTATCAGGCCTCTATATAAGGCGCGCGCGCCGCCTTCATCTCTCATTACCTTCATTGTCATGCCCCAGACGGTCAGATCTGCAGACGTGAATGCCTGCGCCACACCTCCCGTCCGTGATACCGCCGCGGCCGCCGTACGGGCTGAAGAGTGATGTCCAGATGCTAACGACGGTGTCGTCGCGGTTGAGGTAGCCTGTGATAGTGACATATGTGCCGGTATTGACGCGGTCGCAATGGATAGGCGGGAGCGGACAAGGTCAAGAGGATAGGTTGTACCTAGTTGACACTCAGCGATGTGCGGGTTCGGGTGACATGGATGTAAATCTACGTACATACGGATGTGATGCCCGCGAGGGCGCCGCTCACCAGACGTGTCGGGGTATCTAGTTGTTTCGCCCCGTAATTGGTGAACCACTTGAACACTTGGGTCAAACGGTCAGTCTTCATGGGCGATGCACATGGAGTCTGCTTACTTTCTTTAGTTGTTCGTATGCTGTGAATTGAACGGCGCTTGGAAATTGTGAATAGTAGGTGAACTTTTCGCGTTGAATACTGAACACAGTAACAAGATGTCAATTACCTGTACGGTATGATGCGTAGGCAGTTAATGCCGTTGCCTCTCATGAAGCCTTTGAAGCCCTCCTCCTTCCACATTCGAGTCAAGCTGGGCCATACTCCCTTGTACTGCCCGTCCCCTGGAGGTTGGACTTGCCTGAATTTTGGAAACGTTATAATCGTTACACAGAGAGACTGGAGACGCACTGTATGATTTTTAGCCGTTCTAGCGGACTGACCACCGTACGCGACGTGGCTCCGGCGACTCCGCCAGCGATGAAGTACGACATGATCTGGGGACTCAAAAAAGGTCTGTCAACCTTTTTCTGGCTATCTTCGACAACTGCAGCGACCGCGACGCTCGTGCTAGTCTCTACGTGCTGCGAAGGTCGTGTACTCTCCGAGGCTGGTGATGTCATCTTGCTGTAAAAAAAAGTCTAGGAATGTGCACTCATAGAAGTAGGTGAGTCTGGGGACTTGCAGGAAGATGACTGGAGCAAGAAAGGTGGAGGGTATACGACTTTATGACAGGGTGGATGGAGGAAAGTGTGCTGCAGTGTGCACCGTCTGTGACCCTCGACGGGCTTGAACCAGGTTTCAGTCCCACGTGGCAAGACGCGCCAGACAGTTCGGCCCGCATCCACCCATGTCCGTCAACCGAGGTTGCGGCCAGTCTTCGGCAGGATGAGAGTCAAAGAAAGGCAGAGCACGCTGGAAGAAATTTGTACACGGAGGCAAGATATTAGGTACAGTTGCTGCAAATGGGAGCACAACACTATCAACACAGCGAGACCATTGATGCCACCGCTATTTCAAGACATAATCTCACGGTACCATCCTCTCCTTCGCTCGTACCGGCATCGGTCTCTTTTGAGCTGACGAAATGTCAGCTAAGCAGTAGCGCAGATCATGCAGCGACCGGTGGTGGCCCTCCAGATCCGCCGCGAGCTTCCTGGAAGCCGCCTAAAAAGATCCCGTTGTAAAACAACTGTAGCTGATGTAAATAGCGACAAGACATACCTCGTCCACGCCCGCGTCCCCGTCCTCGGTGCTCTCCATCTCTGCCACGCCATTCCTCGTTTGACCTACCACGCCAATTTCCGCGCTCTCCGCCTCGATCACTACCTCGCCAGCCGCCACGTTCACCTTCACGGTCACCTCGCCATCCGCGACCGCCACGTTCACCACGATCACCACCACGGAAATGACCGCGTTCGCCTCCGCGATGTCCTCTGAATGAGCCACGTTCACCACCGCGACCTCCGCGCCCACGTCCGCGTCCGCGGTGCGCCGCTTGGAACCCGTTCTCAGTGTGTTCGCCGTTCATAGGTGCTGTCGGTGTTTCAGGGAGAGGTTCGGGAGCGGGAGCGGGGGTGCCTGTGGATGAAGAACCAAATCTGTCATGTAATGAGGAAATAGGAGGAAGACCTTGGTCTTCCTCGTCGGCCCAATTTATCCCAACATTGTCGTTTGCTGCTGATACCTATACAGAGTGAATCCGTTAGTGACTGGCTTGCTGTTTCAAGACTAGTAGATTACCCACCTCTTGCGTTGTTGTTATTGTGACAGTTTCCTGAACGAAGCTGTGGCCATTAGCTGTGACCTCGGTGACATTCTGAATGATCTCGACATCGTCATCGCTGGGCTCTTGATCCTCTTGATCTTCGCCCTCGAGCTCGTCCTCCTGCACAATGTGAAGCTCGAGCCAACGCCCGCAGACGCTGGCACGCCTTGGATTACTACGTCTTCCTGAGCTGGTTCCTCGGGGATTATGAATTCAACGACCACTTGGGGTTCTACTGAAGCAGGCTCCACAGACGGAGGAGGATTGGTGAAGAGTTGTGTGATCTCAAGGAGGCGGGAATCTGCTCTGGTTCAGCTCTTATTGGAGAGAGACACATGGAAACGCTCACATGAGACACCCTGGTAGTTTCCTTCGCCGGAGAGGAAGCCTCTAATGACCTCAGCTTTCTTCTCAGAATCATTACCAGTAGACTCTCAACGGCAGAGAAGACTGCATAAGCTTCTCCTTCAGAAAGACCCATCGCCAGGGCCACAGAGTCTCCACTTGTAAGCGCACCCTGTAAAGAGACAATCGATAGAAGGTCCGCCGTCTTTAACCGATGTAGGCTCTGCTGTGGCGTTAGCAATAAATCCCGAACATCGCAGTGAGTTGTGTCCTTACGATAGCAGACGCGACCGCGTCCTGTACTCGTTCCTCCTCGGCCCTTTCTGCTTCAGCACGTATAGCAGCAACTTCTTGAGCTATCTCTGCCTCATGAACCTAGGTGAGAATGAGTACCTGGATTCTCTGCGAATGTAGTCAAAGCAAGGAGCGCACCTCGACAGCCTTTTTAACTTCCTCCAACTCTTTGACAACACCTTCAAGAACTGGAAGGACTTTCAGGGATCGCACTTGGTCGTCGTTGAGTCTCTCTATCGGTGTAGTCGAGTAGCTCTGTATCCGAGTCTGACAACATGCGTGTCAGGAGACTGGTGCAAGGGCAGACGTCATTCAATGAATACAAAGGACGAGTGCGCACGATTTTCTGTTTGTCGCCTTTACTCTTTTATTCAACATGTCCACCAACGCACTTGGCCTGAGCTCCTTTTCATTCGCAGCCGGGGACACTGGTCTTGTGCTGGTCGATCGGACAATGAGCTCTGGGGCAACGGAACCATCCTTGATCTCGCCTTCCGACGGTGCATGATTAATCAAGGCCGCCGCCTGGGTGTCAGGTACATCGACATGCTCTTCTCCGTGCTCAGAAGTTTTCTTTGCTGATTTGCTCTTCTTTTTCTTCTGTGATTTTGCGACAGCGGCGGGAGGAGGTGCGCCGGGGACAAAGACGTGTAGCGGGAGACAATGGAGTACTTGGTGTCGACATGGTCAATGCGTTGTTCTGTCGCTATGTTCTGTAGCGAGCAGTTGGTTGTGTGTTGAGAGTAAGAGAGATCTGTGATTTGCGTGAGGGGAGACCTCCGAAATCAAGGTTCAACAACGTTCCCACGATGGGCCGTCACTAGCTTCACTCAAGGACGACAAGTTTGACACTTAAACGACTCTTTCATATGTTACGACGTCTCAGAGCTATAACGCAGAAATTACAGGAAATACCGCAAACAAGACGTCGATGTCCACAGTGAACATTTAATCTGCATCACAGCTACGTGAGCGTGTCCTTCGTCGGCCGGTACCAGAACTGCTCAAGACATGCGTGATACAGGTGTGTTCATTCAGTCTTACATGATCCAGATGGTATGCTCAATGCGTTCAAGATACAGCGGAAGGCAAAGCGGCGAGCTGACAGACGGCCATGGTCAAATAGCTCAGTAGGCTGACTTGCTGCATGGCTTATTTCGCATTCGTTGGACTTTCGCACCTCACGGTCTTCCCACTCACGCTGCTTACCATGTCTCTGAGTCCGTTGATGAATCTCTATGAAGTGGACTTCAGCTCCAATGCGCACACTCCGAATCCCTGCACCGATGCCTTTGCAAATCATAAATCGACAGAGTTCGAGGTCCCTATCCGTCACCCGGAATTGTGCTTTGTGGATGGCAGTGTGGCAATTCTCTGCGGACGCCAGTACTTCTTGGTACACCTGAGCCTGCTGTCTCTCCACTCGACCATTCTCAAGCGGATGGTGGAGGCCGCGTTCAAGGACGACACTAGCCAAAGGATAGAGGGACGACCGGCGCTCGTTCTCCCCCACATGCCAGGCGAGATGTATATCTTTCTGAAGGCGATCTATGGGTACGTGTTCCACTCCTGTATATTCTCTTCTATTTCATATCTGATAGTGAACATTCACGCGAAATACCCAGTCTAATCAAGCAAACGGATGTTACGCCATTCCCCATCGCTTCTGCTCTTTTGAGGCTGGCAACCATTTATGAAGCGGCCACTGTTCGCAGCGAAATCATCGGCCTATTTCAAGCTACATGGACAATGAGTCTTCCTCAGTGGGAGATTCGAGAGAAGAATGCGACGGATACCGACGGCGTCTATTCCCCTCGTGATTCAATGGCTCATCCCATGTAAGCTCTGAAAACAACATGCACTTCCTTTGATGCCACTTACACATTTGGTAGTGCTGTTGTGGACCTTGCCAGACAGACGAACGTGCCAGAATTACTACCATCGGCTTTCTACGATTTATCGCGATATCTTCCCAGTCAGCTATCTGCAGTTATACGGACCAGGACACAGGCGTTGTGCACTACCTATCACAGGAGGATTTGTTTAGGGTCTTTCGAGGCAAAGAGCAAGCTGCTCGGTACTTTTCCACGTTCATCGTCAAGGAATTGGAAGGACGTGTGGCCTCTGAATGGTGTCACAACAGGGCAGAACTCCAGCCTGCTCGCAAGCGACGATGTCAAGTGGCCTACGAAGCCGTTACTTATGCTCTGATTCGGGACGTCAATGGGCTCGTGCTCAATCGCAACTCAGATCCACTGTATGCGATATCGGACAGCTTGCTCATGCAAACGCGGGATGACTTGCCTGGATTAGATAATCGTGCAACGGTCCGCGCATGTGAGGCTTGTAGGCTGGAATATGCGGCTGTCGTCGAGGCTGCGAGGGAAGAGTTCTGGAGGAGGCTGCCTGAGTGGTTTGAGCTTGAAGTCCCTAATTGGGGCTGATGTATCCATGTATTTTTGCTACTTGCTTACTTGTGGAATTTGCAGGATTATTTCTCGGACGTTTCTACACATACTATTGGACTGAGAAAATGTGGGAGTGTCACATTCGACGTGATATGTGACAGGTCGCGTCCACCAGCAAGGCGCTACACTCCCAAGCGAATGCGATGTCGGGCGGATATGAGCGCGGCGTATGTCGTCGCGGCGACGAAAGGAGGGAATGTGGCGGTTTGAGGGATGGGCGTGCGACGAAAAAAATAAACATCACTGAGATGGGTGTGAAACGTCGCTCCGACAACCAGCCCATCATATAATCTGTCTATAGCCAGTTTATCTAGACCAGCAATAATGGACATCCAGCGTACATAATTATCATTATATGCACAGTTCAACTATCTGACCACCATATTATGTGTGATTGAACATGCACAGTGCGAGCAGAAGCCGCGAGAGACTCGGGCAATAGACATTTTGATCTCACTTTGCTTGAGCTGGGATGGACAGCGCGGAATGAACAAATGACATATTCGAAACAACAACAACTTGTAAATACAGCTAATTCAAAGTACAATCATACAACGCGAGCTGCCCCTGTAGTTCCGTCCAAATATCCCTGCGAATCTCCTCGCGCGTACGTGCAGCTACAGGTTCAGGTAGGAGCTTCTGTGCTGGCCAGGGGCACGCTTCGGCTTGAAGCGCGCCATCCAGGAGTCGAGGAAACTGCCTTCGAAAGGAATGCCGGTGTTCCAATCAGGCCAGTTGGGGCCAGCAGGAAAATCGGGGTAGGTGCCGACGAACGCCATCCAGTACAGCGAAACACCCACGACCACTGGGATGTGTTCGGTGCAAGACGGTTGTGAGGAGCCAACGCTCGACGCCGTCGAGGAGCGATTTCCAGGATGCGAACGGCTCGCAGTTGAAATGATCGAGGGTGGTTGCAAACGTGAGCGGGTAGTCCGAGTCGGTCTCCTGTGCTGAATGTATGAGGTGCATGTCGCTCGACGCAAGGCGCGATGTACTTACCGGTGGGAGGGTGACCGCAAAGTCACAATCGGCCTCTTCACCTTTCACCTTTGCGGGGCGCACTGTTGCCGTGAGAAAACCAGCAGCCTCAGGAGGCACTGCAACTGTTACTGTGAGGGCTGTGAGGATGTCAGTGTTCGAGCGAAGCGTGAATTAAACAATGAGCTTACCACGGAGTCCAATGCGCGCGATAAGCCGTGGATTTTGATCCACAAGGGAACACGGCGGAAGTCGTCAGCCCCTTCGCCGTGTTGGGGCGGTCCAGCATTGACCATGAGAACGGTCGCCATGGTCGAGGAGGAGGAGAGTGGGAGATGTGGAGAGGGCTGGCAACGCTGAGCAAAACGTTGACAGAGGGAGAAAGCCAACGCCAAGGGAGTTCGCACGGTCACGTGCGCTTCTCCGTCGATCTCAAACGCATCGATGGGCTCGTACAGTCCTCTCCTTTCTCTACGACGTGTGCACGAAGCTTGAGAAACATTGCAAAAGGTGAGTAAAACAGTCTTGTATTGCACAATCTGACCCAACTTACGTTGTGATTGTGCTACCTTTGCTCATCAGTCAGCATGTCCGCAAATACTCCAGCTTATGGCTTAGACCCTACAGGTGCGTACTTGAGATTGGCTCTGTTTCTCTACACACGTCAATAATTTCTACACAGTGTGGTCTATAGCCCCAAGGACCAAGTGACGTGCTTATTGTGTCCGAGCCCCACAAATGGTCTTCCACTCACAATGGCACGCCGCTACGCTCATATTTTATACCGGAGCGGTTCTTTGTGGATTGTTGTAGTTCACGACGAGACCCAATCCCAACTGCTGGAGGCACACCAGAGACACTTACAGCATTAGGCCGTAGCGATTCTTGGACTGAGGTAAGTACATCTTCAATTGGATGTATTTTTGCTCACTGGTTGATTAAATATAGCGTGGTTTTGTTGTGAGCAACCGACAGATGCTATGTCCTGTGGCTACCTTCAAGGTTCCCTTTGACAAATTGTATGGGTCATATCCTGAACATGTCCAGCTGTTCTCTGGTATGTCTCAATAAACCCACTTAGTGACTTTCTCACTTAACTTAATTTGCACAGATGAGTCTCGGAAATACGCCGAAAAAATGCCAAATCCCATTCGACAACTTGCCAAGGGCAGGATGTGCTACGCTGTCCCAGTCATCGTGTTCATCGATGATGTTTCTGGCAATGTTTCAAAGCAGTGGAACAAGCATCATGTTGTCTACGCCTCTAACGCAAACTTGCCACGGGAGATGATAGAAAAGGAATTCTCGGTCAAGTTTGTCTCATCGTCACCACATGCGTCTCCAATAGAGCTTGCAAAGGCTGTCTGTGACTCCATAAAGTAAGTACAGTCCTGAATTCTGCTGCAGAAAAATTATACTGGTACTTTTTACTTACTTCTCAAATAGTTCAGCAGCCCAGAATGGTGTTGAGGCCTGGGACTGCAAGTATGACGAAGAGGTTTTGTTGCTTCCATATTGCTTTTTTTTTGGTGGCGACAATCCCATGCAAGCAGAGGAATGCAGTCACAACGGGCTTGGTTGTAATCTCTTTTGCCGAACTTGCAAAGTTGGTGGTACCAAGGCTCATAAAGCCTCAGAAGAAGGCTTTCTTGAGTTATTCTCTGTATATTTCTTTCTCTCTATTTTCTTTTCAAGAGTCAAGGTTGGGAACCTGATTTTTGTGCTACTGTAGGAAGGCCCACTTCGAACACCACATGAAACAGACGCAGAAATTCGAAGACAGCTCAGCATGTCTGTTCTCCCTGGAGCTCAGAGCAAGGTTGACAGCGCACGTCAGGCCACTGGTGTTTGGGACTCAGGACTTCACAGCATCATTCATACCTTGATTGAGATGGGTAAACAGCTTCGGAAGGCACGGCCAGACAATTCCCAGGCATCTGAGGATGCAATACGAAAGCAGCTTGAGACAGAGCTAGATCGCCTACTTCAGCCACATTCCGTGGATGACTGGATTAACCCATTGCTTGGACTAGCCGGTCAGTTTCCACAATATTCATGTTACCATTGATCTCATATATCATTCAAGGAGTTAACATTCACATGGATACACCTACTGAGATACTACACACAGTGCTGCTAGGTGTTGTCAAGTACTTCTGGGGCCAGACTGTTCATATCATCGAAAAAGCAAAGTCGCTTGCTTTACTTGAAGCACGAATGGAGTCACTCGCGGTGCATGGCCTCAATCTCCCTGCGTTTGTTCCAGCATACATCTGCCATTACCGTGGGGGTCTTATTGGAAAGCATTTCAAGAGCCTTGCTCAAGTAATGCCATTCCTCATTCATGACCTAGTTCCTCAGGATGTACTTGATGGATGGAATGTGATTGGAGAACTGGTTGTTCTTCTCTGGCATACAAGTATTGAGGACCGAGAAGTATACTTGGCATGTTTCATTTTATTTTATGGTGTTGCACTATCTCATTGCTGCTGTAGGCCCATCTATCTAGGACCATTCAAGACCTTCTCAATATCACTGCAAAATGTGCACCGAGCATTCTCATCACCAAGCCAAAATTCCACTTCCTAGTCCATCTTCCAGCATACATCCGCCGTTTTGGCCCTGCCATTCTCTTTTCAACAGAACGCTATGAGAGCTTCAACCACGTATTCCGGCTTTCATGCATCCACAGCAATCGGCAATCACCCAGTCACGGCTCCTGTAAGACCTTTGCTGCACAGGACGCTGTCAAGCATGTGGCCCTTGGTGGATTCTGGTATGATGCCGAGAAGAAGACTTGGAGATCTGCAGGTCATGGAGTCCGGGACTACATGAGGGATCATCCAGAAGAGAAAGCACACCTGGGTTATAAAGAAACCAAGCCTGTTATTTCTGGTATGATTCTGAAGATGCTACACTATCTCTGTGACTATACTGATAATTATGCTAGGATCTGCACACCTACCCAAGTCACAGCAGAGACATTCGATGTCTGTTACATGGGCACAAACATACTCCTCAACAGTCACTAGCAGCTCACCCTCAGCTCAACTTGCTGCCCATGGACTGGACACACGACGCTACTTCAAGGTTGAGTCTATGACTCTCATCAACGGCGATAAAGCTGTCACTGGGAAAGATATTCTTGTTAAGTATGGTGATAATCAGGTGAGCTATCTTAGTTTTGGTAAATGTTTCACTATTATTGAATCTTCTCCTGCTCTTAGTACAAGTTTGCACGTGTTATTGAGATGCTGGTGCCACTGGAAAATGTCTCCCAAGTTTCTCACATCTCTGTTCAGCTGTTCAAGATAGAGGACACACGACATGAGAAGCTTCGAGTCCCTCAACTGACCTTGACACAAGACACTGCCCTTCTCACACTCCAGGTATGTTGAGCTCAATTGTACAGCTGTATGTGCTCAGTCAGGGATTATTGCAGGACATCATATGTGCAGTCAATACCCAGCACAATTGCACAGACTCGGACTCCCAATGCATAGGAGTGACATTGCATCCTACTCGGCAAGAACGCACCTTCACAGAGCATCGTACCAAGCAAATTGCTCAGCATGCAGAGACACCTCACTTCTTACTCAATATCTACTCAATTCACAACTACGAGCAGATTGCTAAAGCTCTTCCTTCATCGCTACGACGGGCTGAGCCAGTTATCCCTGACACAGCAGTTTTAGAAGTGCGGAAAGCAGCTGTGAAGCACATGGGAGCTCGAAAAGCTGCATCAAAAGCTGCACTTCCACCTTCCAGCACCACAAGGATCACAACACCGATCACTCCAGCCGCGTTCAATGTGTCCAACGTCGTGACACAGCCTTTACCAGGTACCTACACTCCTTTTGCCTCTCAAGAGAGTGAAGCAAACAGGGGTAAGTGCCAGTGCGTAAGGGTACACCCATACACACACTAATAATTGTTTTCATGACATGCAGATAGCAGGGTTGTGACTGCACGACCATTTGAAACACCCCAACGGAGCTCATCCAAACGAGGTGCAAAGCGCAAGGTAACAGAAATGGATGTGAGTTCCAGATCCTGCAATTATAGTGCATGCTCTCATTTTCTGTGGGCAGAAGCAAGCAGGCGGAGGTTTTCAAGCTAATCCAATCGCTTCCAGCTCTCAATCTCAACATCATGAGAGCTATACTGGTGCTGCATATGCTGATTCACAGTGGCAGCGTTCACTTTCTTGGCCAGCAGCACAGCCAGGTCCTCACATCTCTGAGTCCGGGGAATTACCATACTTCCCACCTGCATTCATGCCCCCATCCCAATCTACATTCTCCTTTCCTCACCCAACACACACCATAAACACGCAAACACCATTTCCGCTGCCGCACCCGTCACACACCATTCAAGACATACCAATCAACCAGCAAACACACCCTTCAGGGCCTCCGGAGCCTCAATCCTTCAATCGCTTCTCGCGCTGGACTCATGCATCGCCGTTTGGGCCCAATAACGATAACAATAATATGTAATAATGTATTGTAGTTTAGAAATAGAGGCTCATGTTCACTTGTGTTTCTCGCAATCTCATTTCCTGTGGCCTCATTGTTGACCAAACAAAGGTAAACATTGGTGCGCTTATATCGATTTGAGCGCTTGCCATGTTTCTCCAGGTCGCGCTGGTTGCTCGTCGCTCAACGCCCTCGATGAGTGTCTTCGACGACCTCTTCTGTGCTAACGAGCACCTGTCGCTCAATACCACCGCGGCCTCAAGCCTGTCCTTCCCTCCCCCGTCTCTAAGTTATCATCCTGCCAGCACTAGCGAGACCGACGATGGACTCGACCACGTTCCACACCTTTCTCGATCGGATGGCACCGAATCCACCTCCTCGATCAGCACTGGCCCTTTCCCCGTTGGCTCTATCCGTCGTCGCCGCCGTGACAGCTCCCCCAATATGGGACCCGAACGCAAGAAGCAGGCGTTGTTGTTCGCGCGCAGCAGATGCTTAGAGTACCAACTCGAGGAGACCGCAGCTGACTATTTCAGCCAGGTAAGTGCTCACCTGTCGTGATACCATATTGCTTACCCATTCGCATCACAGCTCGATGCTGACCAGAGGAGCATTGAGACTTACATCCTTGTCAAGGCCCACTTCTTGCAGAAGACCACGGAAACGCTGCAGTCCAAGTCCTACAAGGTGCGTATCGCTCACCATCGCGCACCAACTGACCAATTCTCAAGCACCTGCAGGCGCACGTTCAAGATCAGGTTTTGGTGGTGATGGTGAGTCCGAATATCCCGGCCTACCTCAAGAACGCGGTCAATATTGTCATGGTGAGTCGCGCGATATGCTACATACGCTGGCACTGACCACATTCTAGAACTTCATCAAAGAGTCCCCCGAGTGGTTCAAGCTCGACCGTGCAACCCTGCACTCCATGGAGAAATGGAGGATCATTCGGACGACCGTCAGCAACGCGATGACCCGCCATCGTTCGGACATCAAAGCCATCGTAAGTTCACTCATTTGCTCTTCGACGCGCACAATTTGGCACACACTGATCATTACTATCACACTACAGATCGCAGCCTCGCTCGTCTCGAGCACGGACAAACTCAAGCCCCGCACAGGGGCTCA
Source organism: Cytidiella melzeri (assembly GCA_022592445.1). NCBI lineage: Eukaryota > Fungi > Basidiomycota > Agaricomycetes > Polyporales > Irpicaceae > Cytidiella > Cytidiella melzeri. The sequence continues at coordinate 58,714 of JABYQR010000238.1, read as the reverse complement.
GGACATTATCGCCATGGTCAACGAGATCGCGCCGGAGTATATCAATACCGACTGCTCTCACTATACTCGCTTCGCCTTCCTTGTAAGTGTCACATCAGTACGCTCCCTATTGCGCTAACCCCAACCTTCAGCGTCAGTGTTACCTCAAGCATCGCCAAGTTCAAGCCAACGCCACCGAAGGCACAAGCACCGCCGATGCACGCGCCAAAAAGGACGACAGCTTCTGGAAGTATGTCGACGATGAACTCCAGAAGGCAACCGTCCAGACCAAGGCGAAGTCGACTTCCGATGCCCAGGCCGCCGCGCTGCTCAAGGAGTGAGTTCGCGCTGATTCCCGGGTAGTACATACTAACAATGCCTCAGGTACTTCAATCTTTGTCTCAAGGCTGACCTCCGTTTGTTCTCCATTCGCGACGGAGCCCTTCCCTCAGGCCCTGCTGATCTTCTGCCCATTCAGCGCGCCGTCAACAACTACATGGCGTCTGTCGTGGTGTGATCGCGGTCGGCTTGCTGCCTTGCTCTTATTTGTGTTCGTTTCCGCATGTGCTATACTGTCGCTTCCTCGCTCTCGTCTACTGTCATTTTTACCATTGTCGTCAATAGCATAATCGAATTATTCTAATATATCGTGTCGGTGCGACAGTGTGAACAAAATTGAATTCTAATTAATGGATGCTGTCGGTGCGATGGTCTGGATATTAAAATTATTCTACATCTGGCACACACTGTGAGCACCAAGGCTGGATATTTACTACAATTGTACATCCATTGTCGTTACGCTGTCCACAGGTCCTACAGAGCGAGTCTACGCACGATCTTACTAGGACATCGGTGTGCTATCCCGAGGAGTATGTCGACAGGATCAATAATTATTTTGTCGGAGTGATGCACGTGCGGGACATATGTCAGACATTTTGAAAGCACCTCTAGACTCATCTAGACGGCTAGATGCAGTGATAGGCGCGGAGCACCTCTGGACGGCCTCCAGAGCTGACAGTAATCATATAGAGATTATCAATTCATCTGGATGATATGATATCCTCTAGATTACACCCTCTTCATCTAGGCAGCTTATTCGCCTCTAGAGCGCGCGACTTCAAGCTGAGCACATCTAGATGGCCATGCGGATGTCTATTAGTCTCTAGAGACCATCTTGATCCCTCGTGGCAAATGTAGCTATTAGCTGGACTTTCTTACCCATCCTTACTTGATTACGTCTGCGATATTGTTTTTTACTTACTGATTCGTTACTTCATTACATTGATTTTTACTTACTCAATTACAGCGTCTTATGCGGGTCGTTATTGTGGACTTACTTATTACTCTCAATTGAATGTATATGTTTACTTACTCACTTACAATGTCGTATACAAATTCTTATCGACCGCTACTGGCTTATTACTCTGAATTGAATGTAGGTTTATCATCCCAATACACTATTTATTACTACAGTACAAGATTGTTTATTACTGCACTGAGTCGGATTCGAACCCTTACCGCGCAGGTGAAGTAGTATAAGCGCCAACTCAGCGATTAAAACCACTGCACTATAAGACCGTATATACTGCATAATCGGTATAAAATATAAACCAGCTTTTGTTACCTGCTATACTTCCGGTACTGACTACTGTCTACGCTCCTCTCATTATAAATGCAGCGAAACGACGTGTATAACGGTTGAGACTCAAAAGCGAAGAGTATATTGCATAACACATCATGGACAGAATATTTTACGGTACGACTCTCGACGCTCGCTGTCTATCAAGGCCTATTGCGCAACACCCGTCCACCTGCAATGGGTTGCTGCTGTTCCGTCCCAACAGTGGCAGCGTTTTTCTTGCTGCGCTTTGGTTTGGGTGCAGGCGCGGCCGGCGGTAGTGACTGATCTTGCGACTCGATACCAGCAGACATGCGAGCATTGGCCGATGACAACTGTATACCAGCACCTACACCTTGCGGCTGTACAAAAAGGCTAGGAAGAACCAACGGAGCGTCGTTGGCAGCAGGTGACGGGCCTCGAGAGATTGGTGTGTACTCAGCCTCATGGACAGGCCAGGTGGGAGAGGCCGCTCAGGAATGATCGGTGAGGGACGCGAGAGGGCGAGCTCGAGAGGTGGCAGCATGAGGGGGATACAGCGTACCGGAAGATGACCGGTTGGAAGCAGGACGAGAGGCGCTGCGTGCCGTCGGAGGAGCTTGAGAAGGGGCCAAACGAGACAGAGTGCGTGTCAAAGAAGGAGCTCGAGAGGGAGCAGCACGAGGGGCATCATGCATTGGAGAAGGGGATCGAGAGGAAGGACGAACAGCAGCGGCCAAGGGTTGAGTTGAGCTACCTCGAGCGGGTGGACGAGGAGCAGCGACGAATTGCGGCGAAGAGCTTCGAGCGATAGGATCGGTACCTGCTAAGCCGAACATGGCTTCTATCTCATTATTGAGCACCTCGATATCGCCATCCAATGCTTCGTCCCCTGAATCGGCTGACACCCCTGACCTCTCTGTCCCAAATACCTGGTGGTTCATCCATTGGAATAACTCCTGAGTGCCTGGAGTATCGCGCTTTGTGATCATAAGCCAGACGAAGCGGTCGAAAAAGAGCGGATAGTCATAGGTTACTTTCAAGGTGGAGTTTTTCGGCGAGAAAGTGTTGTCACCAGAGATGAGGTAAACGAGCTAGACCATGGTCTCCTCAGTACACAAAAGCGACCACGCGGTTATGGTACTCACAACAACCGCTGCAAATGCGATCAGGCCAGGCGTCACCTCTTTGATGCCCCATTGGTGCGCCTTTGAAAGCGTGTTGGTAGCTTGAGCCCCCCTTGGAGATCCCTGGCCAAGGATACCACTCTGTATAACCTGGTAGAATAGTACGTTAGCAATGCAACATGTAATATCTGTGGAGTATTATAATAATGAAGATTGACGTACCACGACAATCCTTCTAGTCCTAAACAGCCAGTTGATCTCCCTCTCGTGGCCTTCGGGATATAGAACGTCGCAATAGTAGTCATTGGGACCTTTAGGGCCTAGAGCTTGCAGAGCAGTGCAGTTTTTCCGAGCTCCCGGGGTCCCGAGAGACTCCCTATCAATCCCAAGAGAGCCGAAGATCTCTACGATGTTTGTGTTGGCAGCGTGCACGAATTTTGATTTCTCGTCATGAACCATTTCGCGAAACTAGATACTGAATCAGTTGCTGTAGATGGAATAAACAAACGCAAACCTTTTTGTGCAGCCACAACGCATTCCCCAAAAGCGGTTTGACAACGGGGTCGGCCGCCAAAATATCCCACATCTCGGCAAGGTGCGCGTCCTCCTGTGTCCGCATATCCCGGAAGCGTCGTTTAGTGTCGTCGAGATTGACAAGAGGACGCTCCTCGCTCAGTTTTGCACAGTTCTCCTTGCTCGCCCAGGGCCGATGGAGGAGTGCGTATTTCTTTCCGCACTCCGAAACCTTTCGCTCCTGCTGCATGAGACTCGAATCGCCAGACTGCTCTTCCATTGACGGTTTTTTCTTTCCACGTCGCGTGGCTTGCTGCAGTCTGTCTGACAAAGCCTGTCTCTCTTGCTCGCTTTGCTCATAACGAGTCCTGAGATCAGCATATTCGTCCTGAACCTGATACAACTCCTGAGTTAAGACGTCAGTGAAAGTTCGTGCAACGTATTGACACGCTGCTGTATAACTCACCTGTGCAATATTCGCGTTCACGGCGGCAGGTGTCACGTTTCTACTGCGTCCTCCACGCGAACTTGCAGAGCTGTGGCGACCGTCGCGTCCACGAGCACTGAGATCCATCGAGCTTAATTGTGCGATTGTTGGATTGAGTGCGTCATCGAAGCGTTCCTCGTCGGGATCTGTCAGTTCATCATAGTCGAAAGCATCGTCGGTGGGTACAGTGAGGTAACTGAGGGCTTGCGACATGAGACGAGACAAAGAGAGAGGGGCTGTGTGAGCTACAGTGCTGAGTGACGTTGGCATGAGTTCTCACTCTTTTATACTGCTTGAAGCACGGAGGAAAATAGCTTACATCAAAACTAGTGCAGCGCGTGTTCCGCACCGTGGATATTGCCGTCCATGCTGGCTACACATGCATCAGAGCGTGTGAGGATAACAATAACACGAGGTTAGAATTTTCTCTGTACGTGACCTTGATAACGTCACTTACTGCTGGGGGTGAGCGGCGATAAGCAGCGTGCACGGTATTGTAGACGTACTGACAACCCAACTCGTGCACTAACACGGGTAAAGTTATGTCAGAATGCACAACGAAGACTAAAATGCACGTAACCTGTTGAAGGACCCAAACGATGCGGTGAGCTTTGGCCGTTGTGATATTGTTCACGGCAATCGATTTCACGAGGAGGAGGAAGCAAAGTTTCCCTATGCTTTGTTAGAGTCGACGATCTGGCAAGAACTTTGAGGCCAAGATGTGACAGGCGGGAATGTGTGACAAGGGCAGCGGAGGGGAGATAGAAGCGATGGGAGAGACGGCAGAGGTGGCAAAGCGTGTTTTGATGGCGTTGATGTAGCGAGTGGTACAAGCGGGCTCGACTGATAGCACGAAGCAGTCTGCAGGACACTTGTAGATGTGCGCAAACGTCGAAGGACGAACCCTCGGAGGGGTACCACTTGGTAGACACAACAGTCTAAGGTTGCCGCAATTTGAGCGGTAAGCGTGATCGGAGATGTCGAGATAGGAGAAGGTCGTGTTGCAGGAGAAATGGGAGAAGGAAGCTGGACATTGCGCACAGTATGGTGTATGAGTGGTTCGTTGACAAGCGGGTTGTATTTGTCTGTCGTAGGCGAGTCGGAGCAGGGATTTGACGGCTTGACTCAACGGACAGCGGGACTTGACACACGTTGCATGGGGGAGGTATCCGCGGTATTGAGATATTGCTGAGGCAATCGAGACAGAGGGGGAGGAGTCAAAGAGTTGAGCGTAGTGCATGTGTACCGTTGTCAGCGGGTTTTGGAATGTGAAGCACCAGGGCCTGGGTGGTCGAGCGAACGAGAGATGGCGTGCATGTCTATGATTTGTGGTATGCTGTTGGCAAGTACGAGACACCTTGGAGATCAAGACGAGGAGGCTATAACGTATGGGCTTACTGAGACGTTGATCAGATGATCTCCATATCTCTGTTAGGGAACAGAGGCATCAACCGTAAGAAGATGTCTTGGTCGAGAGTGTCCATGATGGTGTATTCTTCATCGTTCTCGTTATCTGCAACCACGAGAACGCCACGAATTATGGATCGCACTGGGATGATCATTGAGCTTCGACGGGGCTGCACGCGTATTCGACATAGTCCGAGCTCTGCGTCGCCGTCCCGTGCTGCTCTGTCCGCTGTGAAGGGGTGAACCAGAGCCAGAGCATACCTATTACCTTCAGAGAAATAGACAAAAAGTCGAACCAGTCTGGCGAACGTGACATCATTTGCCGACATCTGTACCATGACGCAGTCACATCGTTCTGTACGGCCTGGGCGACTTGGCCTGCAGTATAGACGATCCGTGGCCGTCCGCCAGGAGACTGTAGACTCGTAGTCTACCTTCAAATACTCGCATTCGGTGACCTCATGTCAGCAGCATCAGATATAATGTTCCGTACATTTTTGACAATGAAACTTGCCTTATCAGAGTTGTGAATGGTCGGTGTGTTGCGAGCTCGACGATTCAGCAGAAGCTGGTTTCCTCGTGGGTTTTCCCGAGGTATAAGGTCTGTAAGGCAATCGGTCAGCTTCTGGCGGAACCTGATGAAAGCGTCGTCGTGCGCTGCTTGAGCAGCAAAGTCCTTGAAGTCAGTGGGTTTCTGGCGTGATCCAAGGTAGACCTGTGCGAACTGCCATTCAATAGACTTTGGCTCCTTTGGCAGACCCGTATGGACAAGGTTTTCTTGCTTATCCAAAGCATCAAGATGTGCACGAATTGAGACCGCTGCTTGATCTCGATCGTCAAACTTGCCCAGCTGATGAACAAGGATTTGCTGTGAGAAGTAGGCTTTTGTATGTGAGTACAATCGTACCTGTGGCTCCACGTTCTTGAAGTTCGTTTGTCTATGATATGTCTCTCGCATTGGCCGGTTCATTTTCTCGTTCACCTTTGTATCCATGTTAGCAATAACACCTTTCCGTCGGATATCACGAGCGGCATGAAGGTGAGAATGAATCTTGATGACTCCATCCATCTCCTTCGCAATGCTGGTTGTAAGCCTCGTTCTTGTTTAGTCTGCTGCTCGTTCACAATGCAATGTAATCAACTTACCGCCAGTCGATCATGGAAACGAAGAAGCGTCCGTTCGAACGCTGAGATGGTGACTGACGTCTGAACCTCAAACGTCAGGTATGTGTTCAGTTCTTGCCAACTCCGAAAAAGCCTGAGCAAGGCAAAACCTTTGAGGCTACGCTCCTGATTGAATATATTGTACGCGACGTGGAGAAGGATCTAGTATACAATCACAATCACTCTGAGACAAGCTGAGACGATATCCAAGTCAATTGCGTACCTTAGATGCATGCTCCCATTTTTTTCCATCGCTAAAATCCATTTTGAACAGTCCGTGTGTGAAATGGCTCAAATTCGGCCAGCGTTCCATGTTCTGGAATCTAGACGGTGGTTGGGTGCATCTTGAGTAGATGTGTCACGCAGGTATATCGACGTACCCTTCATCAAACGTAGTTTCTGCCCATCTGCCCATGTCTTCTAGCAATGTCTTGATCTCTGGAAGGAGATGTTTCTGAAACAATCCTATAATGTAAGCGTGGAGGCGGTCAAAAGACGTTGCTTCGTGAACATCGGAATTCTCCACGTCCCATAGCGCGTTCTGTGCCAGAAAATTAGCGTTGCGCCCCGTGATATGCGATTATAGCCCTGACTTACCTTAACGGCGCGCAGACCCAAGGGTTTTAGCGCGGCCTCCTTGGCTTTTTTGGACTCCACTTTGTGGACAAGCTCCTGCACCTCCGCGGCCACCCGATAAGCGTACCTAGTTCTTAAATCTGACAGTGTTCCTTTTGGGACGAGACAAACTGGGCAAGGGGCATTTCCGCCAAGCCCTCTGATTAGTGCGAAGCGACATCTATACCAAGGAAGAGAGTACAATCAACTTGTCAATATTACAACAGGGATACATTTGATACGTTACTGTTCCTCGTAGTCGGCAGAGAGAATATGAATGTACGGGAACAGTACGCGCGAGATGCGATCGCCACAGTGCACAACTTGGCCCACCTTTGACAGGCGTGCAACGATTTTGAGGAAAGCGCGAAACGCCTCGTGGAAAACTGTGTTCTTCCAGTTGACAAACGAGGGTTTCCCCTGCTCTGCAGCATTTGCCCCGACCTGGAAAAAAAGTAGTATCTGTTGTTCTCGCAAGATATGAGCACTTACAATAGGAACAAACCCCACAACACGCCCTCCACCCACAGAATTACCATTTCGGATCGACTGTGGCAGATTACCGATGCGAGCAACAATGTAATGGCCCTTCTGGGTTCCAAATGTGGACAGCACACTGGTGTCAGCCCATAGGATAATTGCGAGAGGTTTGCCATCAGGGCGAACAGATGAGATGTGGGACTGTCTCTACAGCTCAAATTGGGCTCAGCCAGTCACACATAATGCCACGCACCTGAACCTCCGCAAATTTGCTTGCGGTCCATGGCTCGTCGTAGAAGCGAACCCATTTTGTGCCGTCGAACTTTGATAGACGCTGCGCATCCCACTCGAAGTGGGGCGCGAGTAAAGGATCTCGAACCTGTGAGAGGATCCAATCCCAAAGCGGCCGTGAGTGAAACTCGAATGTCTTGGGCTGACCTTTGTACGGAATAGTAATTTCTTCCGTAGTGAACTAGAGGATGTGAATGCGTGTTTCGAGTTAATGAACAAGTTGTGCTTACTGAGGGATAGTACATCTTTGCGCTCTGCCAATAACGATTCAGATCGGCAGAGGAGTCGAGAGTGAAGTCGCACGGCTTCTGAAGGATCTTGTGAACAGCCTTGAGTAGACGATCCGTGAGTTTGCTGTTGAGTTTGGCCTCATGGATTACTTCGGCGACCTCGAAGTCCAAGCGGGTCTTGAATGGCTTCCACGGCTCGGGTGTCAACAAATCAAGGTCAACCGTGCGTTCATTCCTTTTGAAATTCTCAAAGGAATAGATATGAGTCGGACGGCGGGAGGACTTGTGGTACTCGACCTTGATGTCGTCGATCTGCGCGTCATTGATGGCTGCACTATGAGCGGAAGGGTCTTTGGTGGCGCAAGAAGACGTAGTGCGAAAGATTTGTCAGCGTGGTTATTAGGGTACGACACGACATATAAGATCTTCCCACCTTCTCCTGGCATAAAATTGTGATTATCAGAGGGATTCTCGACTTCTGGTTCCAGTACTTGGGGTACTGCATCAGGTGCGTTCTTATCAAAATCTGCTTCTTCATCTTCATCTCCTTCCCATTGATGGGAGTCCGGTCCTGGCCAGGCGTCTTATCAGCCTGAGCGTGGCGTTGTCAATAGGGCTCACCTCCAGCAGGAGTCAGATTGTCCACCACACCCTGGATTTCCGTTGCAGCGGAGCCCATGATAAGTTCCTCCATGACTGCTTCGGGCAGAATCTCCAGCCCAAATGGATTGGCTGTTTGCGATATCTGCAGCGTACCTGTTTGAGTATGTCAGATGGTGTCAATTCAATACCGTACGTTTGTGAGAGCGCACCAGGATCTGATATGGGGCTCATACGGTTTGAGCTGGGTTCAGGGTCTGCTTGCCTCATGTGTCGACCTGGGGGAAAGACGAATGATGCAAATGAGTGAGCAATGTTGTGATTCCCTCATACCTCGCTTGGGAGTGTGGTGCAAGTCAGAGGCTGCTGCACGTTTGCGGTTGGCGACAGCTTCCGCGTACGTGCGCTGTTCTTCGCAAGCTTTGAAGTGAGACTGGAAACCCCTGACAGCGCACACCCTCCCACAATTGGGGCACTCTTTGGACTCGTTGCATTGATAACGTCCAAGTCCGTGTGAATCCTTTTTTTGAGCTCGCAAGGAAGAAGACATCTGAATCGATCTGAGCATGTTGTTAGGCAATCTGCAAGACGATGGAGTGTCCAACTTACGCGTAGTGGTGAGAGAAGGGGGTCAAGTCAAAGAGTGTGGTGGTAGGGGGGAGAAAAAGCTCATCACGTCGCAGGCTGAGCGCTGAACGTGCTGAATCATTATTATCTCAGCTATCAGTACACAGGTACGTACTCACGATGGCCTCTAGAGAAGGTGTCAAACCTCTGGATACCATATTGAGAATGCCGCGTTCTACGGAGAACGCTCGGTGCCTCTAGATTTAGATGACATGTCTGATTACGCATCTAGAGATTGATACCATCTCTCTCGCTGCCATCTGGAGGCTGATGCCGCTCTCTGGCCGTCATCCAGTCGGCATCTAGAGGCCGACGGGAGGCAAGCGCCTTTAGAGGCGGTTTCAAGTTCTCCGACATATCGCCGCGACGTGATGAAACGCTGTACAGTACATACAGACCAAAACATACTCCAGCACCCAGGCTTCGCCTGGGCGTGTAGTAGCGCTTCCACCGGCATGTGCAACTCTGTGCAAGTTCTAGCAGACGTTGTGGGTTCAGATGAATACCGACGTTGAGATGCTTGACTTCGCCGACGAGTCGGCGTTGGTCGCCGACAAAGATATCAGGCCCCGCGGTCAACATCATATTTCTTGCGAGCCTGTTCGTCACCCCTTGGATGGACTGCACGATGACGAGCAACCAAACTCAAACAGTAGCTACGACGGCACCAGTCTACTTCAAACAAGTAGCTCCATCAACGATGAAAAAGACAACGACAATTCCAACAGGTCAGCCTTTCATCTGGCCTCAGCAAATTGTACTCTAACATCTGCCATTCACAGTGAAGTGATTCGTCGTCTTGAAGACGTTGTAGACAGTCTCCTCTCCCAGGTTTCAAGCACCGTATCCTCTTATCAAAGAACGAGGGCCACTGGCAACAAAATATTGTTTGAAATTGTAGATAGAAAGAAGCCTCTCAAACCAAATGGGTGAGCTCGAGATCTACTGATTCTAGTGGCTTTGCTGAACACCTTGTCCTGCACAGAACCTTCGGCACACGTACCATAACCTTCCCTCACAAGTCGCGACACGCTAGTGCAAAGCCCCTTGGTGCTGTTCCAGCGCATATATGCACCTTTTGTCGCTCACGCAGGGGCCTTTAGCTCAATTCCTAAGAGTGGTGGACCTTATACACGAGGCCTTATGTAGCGAAACGCCTATCACAAAACGGTAATACTTTACATGAATTACAACCAGCAGGAAACTAACGCTTTATAGCGACATGTACTACAAAGACGTGGCACTCTTTGGCTCACAATCTACCGTGAATACGCTCGTGGATGACATCGCTGCAACAATGGATGTGTCGAGATCAGACTTATATGTAGTAAGCATCCAATAGCGCCATACGGTGAGCTGATAACTCACAACGTAATGTACAGCGTGCATCCGCAAAGGGCCTATTCTGCGGATCGAGCCTTGTGATGCACCTGCACAGCGGCGATGTAGTGCGAGGAAACGACTCAAAGGTGCGTCATGGCCTACTGTCCTAATTCAGAGGTGAACTTGCTTCACAGGGTGCTTTGATACCTCCATCTGAGGATGTAAAAAGATTTGATGTCGATGAGCGCCTTGCTTGGGTGCTCGTCGTGGAAAAAGAGGTGCGCACAGTCATGCCACTCATCGCTGCTTATTCCGCTGTCTGAGTATCTATACAGGCGGTGTTTCAGACTCTATGCCACTTGGATTTCTCTCGTCACGCATCTTTGCCAGGTCCTGGTCTCCTTATCACAGTACGTCATTGTGATCAGCGACATGTAAAGCTTGACGTCAACATAATTTTGAAGGGAAAAGGCTACCCTGACGTGGCGACAAGACAGCTTGTGGCAAGTCTCGGGCAAAATCTCCATCACAGGCATAACGCTACACATGGCTCATGTTATTATTTACTAATCAGACCTTTGCTATACAGAATCCCGATATTAGCGGTTGTCGACGCAGATCCATATGGAATCGACATTCTCTCCGTGTACAAGTTCGGCAGCAGCAGCATGTCTCACCAAGATAATCTCGATACTCCCCGAATCCGATGGGCAGGTGTAATGGCAAGTGAGCTCACTGGGTATGGTTGCTTCCTTCGAACCCCGAACACAGTGGATCCGCTCAATTACATGTTTAGCCTTGGCGTCAGCAAGGAAAACCTGATTCCCATCACAACGCACGATGAGAAAAAGGTGAATCCATAATCTCTGTGCGTACAGTGCCACGGAGTCGGTACTATCTGTCTTATAGGCTCTTTTTATGCTCAAGAGGTCTTATATCCCGCGGAAATGGAGGTAAGGGTCGACCCGGATATACTAATCCGACCTCTTCTCACCGCCTTTTCGCTCGCAGGAAAGAAATCCAGCACATGCTCTACAATAGACGGAAAGCCGAGATTGAAGTTTTATCCGCGGCTCAAAATACCATGGATCTCCCACAAGATAAGGCTGTACGAAATATGCACGAATGCTTACTGGTGCGATATCTAGCGAGTAAGATTGCAAGTGCTATATGTTCATGCGCGGCGAAAGCAGCCAAATAAAGCACACCAACAAAATACGTAACCAAGTTCGTAACAGTAATGTCCATCATACTCGTTGATTTGAAGTTTGTGCTTCTTCGCAACACATGTATACACGTGTTTATGTGAATGGCGCTGTTGCCTACTCGCTTGTAGCTGCGAAGGGACCAATCTCTGTGTACGAAGGGGGAGGGTCTGCAGGGATCGATGGACCTGCTAGTTCATGCGCATTCCCGGCCATCGCTAGTTCCTTCTCGTGGTGTGCTTCAAGTCGTTTCTCATAATTTCGCATTTCCGCATGGAGCAACGAAGCGGAAGGCATGTGTGTGCTGCTTGTCACTTGCATGTCCCCTCGGGTCAGGCTTGATTCGCGATAAGATGAAGTAAACGGAGAGGTTGGTGAGGGCATAGAACTCGGGGACGCAGCCAAGAGTTCGGCGTGCTCCAGTGAGGAAGAGTTGTTGGGTGGGACAGGGGGTAGGTTGCGCTCAGGATTGTAGAAATCATATGGATTCGGCATTGACGATATGGAGCGGGAACGCTGCAGATTTCTGAGGTGCTGCACAGCCTTTCCCTGTTCATCACCTGGGTCACCGTGCGGTACGAGGAGGGGGATGTTGGGTACTGCTTCCCCGTTCGCATATCGAGAAGCCGGAATGTTGGAACTGCGGGTAGCATCTGCCTCTACTGCGTCGCTGATGGCTTTGTCTCCCATGTATGCGCTTTGCGCAGCCAACGAGGTCTTTTCCCTACGTCTATTCCGACGTCTGCGATACCAAAGGAGCAGAAAACCGACGGCCAACAAAGCGACGACTAAATAGTTGCAGGTTGAAGTGTAAAGCTCATGATTATAGCTGCTATAACTCACGTATCGATATGATTATCCCAGCTTCAGCTCCGTTACTGAATTGCTGGTGTGAGATTCGGACACTGGACTGGGGGGAGGAACTGGAGGATGGCCCAAGGCCTGTCGAGCAAGCATTCGATGTCGAGGTACTCCGTGTGCTTCGTGAGGAAGAGGTGGCGCTGTCTCCATCACTGTCGTCCTCATCGTCTCTAAGAAACAAGGTAAGTATTGCCGCGTCCATAGACACGGGCGAGAAACACACCGAGAGTGGTTGGGTCCACATCCTGAGAGACCCCCTGCAGCGCTCAAGATCAACGTGTTCAGCAGTGCAAGGGCTGTGACAGCCGTCCAGTTGCTAAAGAGCATGGTGGGATGGGAGCGGGCGCAGGCACGCTTCGGCTTGTCTCCTCGGTTTTATATCAGTGGGGGTGGGTACAGCCGCGCAGTAATGTTCGTCACGGACGGGTTGTATGGCCAGGACAAATCATGCCTCTGTACAACCACCAGAAGCATCGTTAGCATTCGCAACTTGGAACAGCACCTGGGAAAGGGATCCACGGTGGTGAGAGAGAATGTCCGTACTAACTCCCTCTAGGCGCCTGGACGCAACGCGCTGCTCACGTGATCATCTGAGTCGCGACGCGTTGATTGTGCGCGGAGTTTCAATGCGTGTCATCTCCGCTCTACATTGCTTGAAATTGCTCCGAAACGCCTCGTTCGTCGTCTTCCACCACAACACCAGCGTCGCCACTCGTCGCCCACCACTCTCTAGTAGATAACTTTACATACTCACTACTAGCAGCGACGATGCAGACACGTAGTTCAGTTCTTGGCAAGCGTCATTCCCCGTCAGAGGTCGCATCGCCTACAACACCGTCGAGGGTGTCATCAGTTAACCGCGATGCCAATGCTCTCCCTACTCCTGATCCCACCCCCAACGCAAAACGAATCAAGCTGTCGAATACCGTTCTCGACGGTGACAATAACAAAGAAAATATTCCCCCACTACGTGTTGAAGCAATCAACACATTAGCGCCGCCGACAAGGACCGCCCGCGCTGTGCGGAGGAACAGCACCGACCAGCTCATCCCTTCTCACCGGGAGTCCTGTAAGCACTCACCTATCACTAATATTCTTTTATTCATGTTGTCTTCAGCCTTGCGACGTTATGCTTCGTTGTCACAACTCCCTGCTACCCCGTCAAGCTCACTTGTTCACTTGTCCTTGGCTACGCCACCACCAACCCCTCCCTCGTCCCTTCAGCCAATATCCTCACGCGTTCGTGCTCTTCTACGCTCCACTTGCAACGCGAATACATCTATCTCAGGTCGCGAGACTGAGCGTAAAACCATCACAGACTTCATTTCCTCTTTTCTCCGAGCGCCTCCTTCAACCCCCGATCACTCCATCCTGTACATTTCAGGCTCGCCCGGCACTGGTAAAACTGCGCTTGTGAATGCGATGATCGGTGAGATGCGTGACGACCTTAGCGATGCAGCAGTCACCGTTGTGACTGTGAATTGTATGGCGCTCAACAGTATTGATGCTCTACTGGGACGGCTTGTCGAAGAGTTTGCCGCCAGGCGGACCAAGAAGGGAGGCAAGATACGCAAGGCCAAAGAGACAACTCTGCAAACATTAAACTCCCTTTTGCGTGAAACCACGCGTCGAAGGTGTGGCATAAATCAGATATCGTCATATGCAAAGTTCTCTAACCCCTCGTTCATTAGCCTTCTGCTTCTAGACGAGTTGGATCACATTGCTTCATCTCCTTCATCTCTCACAACCTTATTTACACTCGTGCATTCTCATCCGACAATATTAAGAGCCATTGGGATCGCCAACACGCATACTCTTTCGACGGCTGCCGCCGCTACGTCTATGTCAGCAATGGCCCTTACTGGCGTCCACACCCTACATTTTGCGCCTTACACTCCTCGGCAATTGCTCGATATCGTGCACGCACGGCTTTCTCCGTTAAGGGACGTTGATTCCGAGCATGAATGCCGTGAAACTTTATCCCGATTTTTACCTTCCCCAACGTTGGCTCTGCTCACGAAGAAGGTCGCATCTTTGACAGGTGATGTCAGGGCTGTGCTTGAGGTACTACGTGGTGCCATCAACATCGCCCTCAATTCGGCAGTACCTGTCGATAATTCAGCCAATCCCTTGGACGTATCGATTCCCTCCGTCACTCCTGCTCATGTTCTGGACGCGTTGAAGGCTTACTCTCCCGCTTCTTCTACTCCACGTGCAATTCCCAATCCTTCTGTCAGCGCCGTTGCAACTACTCCCAAGTCAAGTCATCGCGAGGTTATCGCGAAGATTCAGGAATTAGGACTACAGCCGCGCCTGGCACTTCTGTCTGGGATTTTGGCTCGCAAACGGGTGGACAGTCATTTACCGCTGTCGGGGTCTTCAACACAGTTGTCGCCGTCTACTCCTCGGAGCGCGAAGCGAGCGCAATCCGGCTCGTCACCATCATCTTCCGCCGGCCTCGACATCGGCATGCTGTACACATATTACAAGGCGATCCTCTCCCGTTCCGAAGGAGGCGTATTCACTCCTGTTTCGCGCAGCGAGTTCAGTGACCTATTGGGGATGCTGGAGACTGTTGGTCTCGTTCAGCTTTCTATCTCGTCGTCGCCAGGAACGCCTAGCAAAGCTTCGAAACGCAGCTTGTCAAGGGCTGTCTCCTTCGGTGCTGGAGCAACGAAAGGCAGCCAACAGGTCAGGTTTGTTGAAGGTGTGCGCATCGAAGAAATGTGCAAGGGCTTAGGGATTGACGAGATTCCGTCGCAAGATATCGCTGATGTCAAGGCCGAAGAGGTTAGGGCAATCTGGGACAAGGAGAAAGTACGCATCTCCCGCGAGTCCAAGGCACGCCCTCTTACAAGTTCGACAACTGGGTTTGATGCATTTGAAGAAGCCCTTGAAGATTAGCCTCACTCCTGGTCTTCGCGTTCCCCGTCGGACGGTTAAAAATCCCTTTTTATTCCTCTCATCATTGTTTACACTGTCCCACTGCATGCTTCGTTTCATCCACAGCCATTTGACGTCGTTCACACATGCTATCCTCCTGCTTTTCGTCAGTATCTCAATAGCCATCGTTCTGTAATAGCAACTCGATTTGTAACATCTGTAGTGAAATTCTCAATGCGATATTCTCGTTTCAAGATTAAGAGGAGTGCTACTAGCTGTCAGCAGCATATTCGTTTCATCTTCCAAGATGTCGTCGATGTATGCCATTATATCAGAAGGCGCTGGTCCTTGTTCCATTAATTGCGTAATAACGGAGCTGATGATACTTGAGATTTCTTCGTGGGTAGGTCTGCTGGTCGATGAACTCGACCTCATAAGTATATCACGTATCGTTGCAAGGTGACTGCAAGGTTTGAAAGCGAGAGCATCTGTAGTGTCCGAACCAGACGTCGATGCTGATGAAGGCCCGATAATGATTTTTTCTTCGATGGTGACTCTAAAAGTGGATTTCTGTACCTCCCAATTGTTAAAGAAGACATAGTACTGTAGTGCGATGTGTCAGAAAGTGCTTACCTGTAAGAAATTATGTAGTGCAGCATCCGAAAGGGAGAACACGCTTTTTATCTCTTCGCTAGCATCCTGTATACGACAGTTACTATAAAGACCTGATATCGCGACACAAATCTGTGAAGATGCCACTGACTAGCATGTCTCGAATCTAAACATGTATGTCAGTGCTGCATTGGCTTTAACGGTACGGAAACCTACCACCGAAAATACAAAAGCCAAGGCACGATCTCCTTCTTTTATCTTACTTCTCAAGAACACAGAAAGGGACTGCGTTTTGGCTACAGAAATGAAGACATCAGTATGGGCTGTATAACATGAATCACGGAATTGTTCGCGCCTTGGCTGATTGTAACGAACGGCGTAGGTGCCGTGTCCAAAGATATAGCATGCACAAGAGGAAATGCGCTATGTCCCCTGGTAGTCTACATCAGCTGAATCTGATATATATATTGGATAACGTTGGCCTACCTAATCTTATGCAGGAACGCGATGTCTTGTCTTAACATCTAGCAGAAATGCGACATCAGTATAGGAGAACTAGCTGCCAGGCCCCCAGTTGACATACTTCTCTAGCATCTTCGAGAGCCCCATTGTATCGCTTCAGTACCCAATTATGGCCGTCAAGCTCAGCCTCTACCGTACCGGCCCACCATCCTTCTTTAATCCGGGATCGTCCCAGGATTTTCAGTTCTGTATGGTGACAAGGACGATAGTCTGATGTAAAGCCTACAAGAACGTGACGCGTGCTATCCTTAGCATTCATTGATACAGTCGATAAAGTGTTAAATGCGTCGTCCTCTATATGCAACCTTTTTTCTGGGACTGATGTATCATAGGTTGCAGGAGTCATGTTCCCGTTTTTCCATTGAGCAGGGTCTTCGTGAGGTGAGCCATAGAGATGCGCGCCCAAGAGCGAAGATGCCAGCGTAGCGCAATCGGAAGTGGGTGGAGCCTCTTCCAAATACTGAGAGCAGATGAATATGTGCAATTAGGAACAGCTATCGAAGTCTGGAAGCTCACCGCTGAGGTCAAGTCAGAATTGGAATTTGCTTGCAAAGAAGAGACTACAGACGCAGCTGACGCGATAGACAGTGCATCGGTCTCGATATCGGCCTGCTTGTACGAACCGAGTTTACGGATACCCGCGTCCTCGGATGCCTGCTGTTTACTAACCAGATAGTGGACATTGATCAGCGTTGTAGCCTACGTACACAGTAACAAGGATTGAGCGCAGACAGAAGCAGCAGTTGTGTATAGTACATACCTGAAAAGATGACATAGCGTCCGCTAATTGGGCTGTGTATTCTGCGATCTGATTATCGATCTCTTTCTTTCGTAGCATGCGAGAGTGCCATCTGAGCTTGACTTGCTGTTGCATGAATTCGTGGATTTCTAAAAGAGTGCTGCATCAAATGAGAAAGAGACACATACACTGTAGAAGAAGCATTGGCGACATACCCTTCTAACTTGTCAAAATTCTCTGCTAAAGAAGGCGGCGCATCATGCCAACGGCCGTGCATTGCAGACTGAATGTCCAATAGCATCCGCGCGCACCGCCGAGCAAGTCTAAGACACTCGGATTTGTTGGCGTGTATCCCCTAACAGAAATTCAGTACACCATGCACAAGCCAAGACGTACGATGTACCGCAGTACTACCTCGACTGTTTCGAGAATCATTAGCAGGAGTGAGGCAGCTGCTGCTGCCGGTGCAATTTGCAACATCTCAGTAAGGTCACGAGCAAGGCCTGTTGCTACACCCGCAGCTTCTATGTTACCCTTGCTATCGCTTCTTGTAGGTTTCGCGATTGGTCTCTCCATTTGCCCGTCACGTAGGTTGCGGCCGTGATGGTTGTAGAGCGGTCGAACTACCACACCTCCCATAAGCGGCAAATACTTCAAAAAGCGGCGCCTGCGGAGTTTGAACACAATCTAACTACTTAGGCTCTTGGTGATACAGTTCTCACGCACATCAGAATTAGATGTAAAACATCATCCCAAGTCGTACAGCAAGCTATGTGATAAATGTCTAGTTTATTTCCGAGCTTGATTTATCCACCATTGTCCCACATCCAGGCGAATGAGGAGGTCGTACAAATTCGCTGTGACACCTACACCGCGCGGATTGTAACCAGATAGGAGCTGTAAACGCATGTCCTCAAATGACACGCTGGAGGACATAGTCCCCTTGTCCACGAGGCTTTTGAGAACCCGCACCTGTTTAAGTACAGTCAGTACTATAACGAAACACATCTCGACGGACACTTACAAGCATCATCATTTTCTTCCTAAAAGTAGCGTGTAAATCCTGCAATGGCCCAGTTGCCTGATATTCCTCCAGAACACCTTGGCGCAGGTCACCCATCAGGACCCCGAGTTCGAGGATAACATCCAGGACGCTCCGGAGCAAATCTCCCACCGGCTTTTGCTCGGAACGCATCAGACATGCGCTCAGAACCTCGTCCAGAAGGTCCGAATGACCGTCAGCTAAAGCGAAAACGTCAGGAAAGGTAGGTGATTCCTTGCTGGCTGGTGATTTGTCTTCTTTGGTGATTTTAGACAAGAAGGCATCAAAGTTACCGCCGATAGCAGTGTCGTATATGTATGACGACAATGCAGCGACGAAAGAGCTAGCCATAAAGCGAAAGTACTCGAACAATCTTTGCGATGATGTGATGGTTTGGAACAGAGGGTTTGAACCGGGCGAAGACATTCTGAACAGTGCCTTGACGACGTTCTCCACTGTACTGCCGCATCAATGATCATATTCAGTGAAAAGAGCCAACAGTCTCACCTCGTAGAAGCCTGATGTTAAAGACAAACAAACGATGGTACTTGGAAAGCGTGTTTGGAGAAATTAACACACCAAGCGCTGGAGGTGGGTGGTAATTCATGTACAAGAAGTCGAGGGCCCTAAGGTACGCGTCAGTGAAGCAAAATGCTATTGTCTAGTTGGGACTACTTACTCCACACCTGAAGCAAAGTTAGTAAAGTTGTCATCTGCTCGTAAATACAAGTGAGAACACACTTCGAGGATTCAGCCATCTCCCCTGTCCAGATCCAGTGGGCAACGCCCGTACGGCAAAGCCCAGCCTCCACTCTGCCTCTTCGTATATGGATTCCTCTTTTCCATTGTTCTCTGATGAGGATCGCCATTCACCCAGCTGACGACTGGGGTACTCATTATCCAAAGCATCAAGTATCACAGTCCGCAGGAGGTAGCTGAGATCTGCCCCGGCAGGCGGCCAGCTGCTACTGGCAGTTAGCTCAGGCGATAGACCGATGACAGACGAGTGAGGGTCACTTGTTCGTCTTCTGAGAGATAGGCGATGTTGTATCACTCCAGTATCATAATCATCTAGAGAATTGGAGAAGAGTGTTGACTCTAGGCGGGACTTGAACGACGGAGACGTGAGCAGTAGAAATGAGCGGAGAAGGGTGATTTGACTAGTGAATTTGAGGTGACCGCTTGAGGGTGAGAGGAAGGTATCGAGAAGTGCTGTAGACAGTGCTTCTAGGTGAGACGCCAATGGCGCCAGTACGAGTTCGGTGAGGTTGGAAAGACACGGAGTTAGTGAGGGAAGGGTGTCGGGAAACATCCTCAGGAAGTCGCTGTAGTTTGGTAAGTGTGATAACCGCGCACTTGCTCCTTGTCTGAAAATATTGCTACCAGGTTCGAGGTCGAAGCGTTCGAATTCAACGATGGACTCGCGATAATGATCCTGGGAGACTGTCGCCGGTGCGTACTGCAGGGCGATTGAGTCCTGGTTCGCCAGATCAGTAGTGATGGGACTGCCATCAAGTCCCAACCAGGCTTTAGCAATATCTTCGTCGGCCCAGAACCAGCGTACCCTTCTTCTAGGTCCTGAGTGGTTCAACACTGGATGATCAGGATCTGCAACGCGGAGAAGTTTGAGCGAGCTCCTGGCGCGGGACAGCGCTTGCACAAAAGATTCGTGGAAAAAGGAGGGAAAGGCGAGTTCTTCTTCCAAAATGTCCGGCTGCTTATCTTCGGTCTCATCCTCATCAAATGGAGTGGAACATTCACAATTTGACACCATTGAGGATCCGTGGATGCCGTCTTCACTATAGCCAACCCACCGACAGATGTAGTCGAAGTAGTCGACCGATGTTGCGGTCAGGATGAATGCTGTGATGGCACTGACTTCTCGCCCAGAGTTTGCGTTAAGTTGGAAATCGAGTTGTCGGTATACGCGACTCAGAATTTGCGCCGCTGCCTGCGAAAGCAGTACATCCTCTGTCGGATGATCGCTCATGCTCTGGACAGATAAGATGAGTCAAGGTAAGCGATAGTATAAGCTGCACGTACACGCCCACAAAGGCCGGCTAGCTCTTTCAACTGCTCTTCAATACTAGCGCACGCAATCCACAGAGCAGTTAGCATATGCAATCCTTTCTCTGCATTGTCCTGCAATGTCGAACGTGTAACATCTGCTGTGTTGGTTTTGATGGTGTCTAGGACGGATGAGACCGCGTGAGTGAAAGCGTGAATAGCGGGCTCTATGCGGCTAGAGCTAATAGATTCTTCAGTCGAATTGTGCTCGTCATTGGGGACAGCTAGCTAACCTTTCCCAAACATTCGCAACCAGCCCGTCTAAGCGCCGAACCAATGTACCGATGGTAAGAAATCGTTGTACGAGGCTATGCCCGTCCTCAATGAATTTCTTAAGGCTTAAACGCAGCACCTACCTCTCGCTTACAACATGGTCCATGCCAGACAACACTATATGACTGTTACCAGCACCTGTTACATCTCGTAGATGGAATGCGCGGGCTTCTGGATCCCAGATGTAGAGAACGGAAGATATTCCTGTCAGCACACTCTGAATGCAACTCAAGAGCTCAGAAGGTGTAACGTGTGCGCTATAAGCATCAGGAGCATAGCCGATGCTTATGTATACATGAGCAGCGTTATTGCCATGGCTGAAGGGCTCTACTCACATTCGTCGCGTTGCCGTCAGGACATGAGGAGGCTGCTGAGAAAGAAAGCTTGATGTGCCTTGGGCATACAAAGATCTACACGATGTATACCACGATGCATTGGTTTCCTGGGCTATTTTGTTAGTTAGCTGAATGGATGATAGTCATCGCGAGGCGCACCAGGTTAATGCCCTTGTGCGAAACAGCCTGCTGCCATGCATCTGACTCGAGTTCCAAGAATTCAGAACCGTCGTGGGATTGAGTATCCGATGTTGTTTCATCAGCCGATGATGCGTCTTGAGCGATGTCGCAGTCCTTTTCCTTGCTGCGGTCCAGCCTAAGCGTTTCAATTATGGGATTCTGCGGCTTTTCTGCGAGGGGAGGAATAGAAAACTGTGACCACGTAAAGGATAGTTGTGGTAGTCCTACAGTCTCTTCTTCCACCGTGTCCAGCTGATTGAGTATGCAATCCATTTGGTCGGTGGTAGTGGGACTCAGAGGGCAGACTTCATAGACGCCAACGAAACGCGACACGGTCATGTGGCTAGTTACGACTCACGCGCATGTCACAAGGATGTTGATCTCGCGTGACCGTGTCATGTAGGCTTGTCACACCGACGCGTGCCTCTTCACCTACAGCCACCATCGTGTTCACCACCCTACTCGTCGACGCGATTGTAGTCGACGTCGGCGGCACGCCGCAGTATCTGGCCTAAATCGCGTTACTTGGCGATTTTCTTGTATATTTTCAGCCATTAGCCTCAATCGGAACGACCTGCACAGTAAACCCGTCGGCAAGCAGAGCCATGTCAACGCTATCACGCAACCCAGTATCGAGCCAGTCGCTCACAAGCCACTTCTCTGCCTCTGCCTCGTCCTTCAGAACGCTGTTGGGCAAATCACCGTCGGCTAAACGTACAAGATCACCAGAACCGAGCGATGCGGCTAGTGCCAAGCGCACCAAGGCTGTCGTTGACGGCTCTCGTATGGTCGTCTCTGTACACGACGAAGTCCGGAAGCGAGAAGCGAGAGAGCCTAAGGAGGAGCGTGGCCGCAAGCGTGTCGAGCGCGAGGATGATTTCCGCGTAAGATATACGCGTGCATTTCCCAACTGGGTTTTCTATTTCGATCTCGAGGCTTTGGAGCCTGACACAGCTGCGGTGCGGAAAGAGCTGGAGAAAATGGTTCTCTTTATGGGCGCAGTCCGTATTCTTTTGTATATTTTCTCCTTCGCACAGTGTTTCTCACACTGCCATTCACAGCGCGTTGAAGATTTCTTTTCCAAGGATGTCACACACCTGGTCGTGACGTCCTTCAACGAAGGTGTGGTGAACAAGGAGAACCGCAAGTCTCGGGCGGGACAGGGTGGCACTTCGGCGTTGCAGAGTCCGATCAAGCTGAGACAGTACGTATAGTCCATTGGACAAGAGTAGCCTACTAACGTTCTCAGGAGCAGTTCTGCTGTTGACACCCCAGCATCCGAACTCGTGAAGAAAGCTCTCGACTTTTCCATGAAGGTGTGGTCCGCCGACAAACTCAGAAGTGTTCTTCACCGTTGCATGCCACAAGAATCCGGTTCGTCGTCATCAGCCTCTGTCGCCGTCAAGACGACCCAGCTCGCAAAGGAGCGGTCGCTGACCCGCCTACTCGAGAATGAACGTTTACACGGTACCACGGAGCGGGATCCTACGCAGAAACGGCACGATTTTATTTACTTCACGAAGAACAGTTACTTTGTGCTCGTGGAAGACATACGGCAAGAGCTTCAGACCCTCATCTCACTAGAGTATCCTGTTTTGAAAGGGCGCGATGGGAAGGAGAGGGGTTCTTGGCCGGTGTTATACTGCGACCACCGAGCGAGGGGCCCCTTCCTCCCGTACGACGAGAAGGAGGAGCGCCGAGTAGAGAAGGTTGAACGAGCGGAGCAAGACCGAGAACAAGAGCTCGCACGGCGCAAGGCCCGTCTTCGCGAACAGGAACGGCGTAGAAGAGCGCAGCAGGAGGCGCAGCAGAAGGGCGATCTCCGACGCACTGTCTCCATGCAAAACATGCGTAGACGGGTTTCGTTAGGCGATGAATGCCCAGAAGGTCTTTTCGATTTGGAGGCAGATCCTGATTCAGCCGCTGCATCAGGTTACCTTGCCTCTGGCAACTATGTAGCCGCGTCCGGAAACAGCGTTAGTATCACGTCAGCCACCGGCACAACTTCTACCGCTGGTATGTCGCTGCGTTCGTTACAGTTACCACGGAACATAGTGGGCAAACTCAACAAGGAAGTCGTTACCTCCCGTCGACTTTCTCAACTTGCGCCTACGATTGGAAAGGAGAATGCGATGGGACCTCCTCTCACTATTCCTGATCGTCCTCAGCGCTTCTTGAAGAAGAGTCGCAGCACGAACACGATGCGATTGCCCAAGCGTGACGAAGGCTCCAAGCCAGGATACTGTGAGAGTTGCAGGGTGAAGTTTGAAGACTTCCAGGAGGTAAAGCATCATTGTTGACACTAGCAGCGAGTCGCTTATCGAGCTTGTGTCCAGCACATCGAATCCAAAAGGCACAGGAAATTTGCAGATGACGATGCCAACTTTGCGAACCTCGATCATGTGTTGTCAAGGGTCCGGAGACGGACTGTGGAAGAAGTACGTGCTGAGAGGAGAGATTGGGGTATACCAACTGGACAAGATTCAGATAACGACGACGCAGAGGGAGAAGACGAAGATTCCTTCATGGCTCCGGATGTCGACTTCGACGTGCCATGGGACGAGTGGATGAAGCAAGAATCCGCTTGATGCATCGCTCACGCTTTACGAATATGTGTTTACTCTTCTTCTTCTTTTTCTTGCTTTCCACACGCTTTGTCTGCATCGCTTCCACTGCGCACCTTTTTGAAGTCTTCACTCTTGATTGTTCTGTATTTGCAGCATACCCATTGCACAACTGCTACCCATTGACAATGCAACATTTCCTCATCACAAGCATTGGTCATGTACAATGCATCTGATATCCACATATGGCACTACATGATTGTGACAGTCAACAACACTGCGTTGCCGTCCACAGAGATGTCTAATATAAGGTATGAAAATGGGTTGATGGGATGGAACAACGCTGCACTCACTGTGGTTCACGTTATTGCTTCCAGAGGGCATCACTCCCGTGAGGTTCTGGGCTACGGTGCTGAAGATAGTCCCATTGAAGCTCTTCTGGCCAACGGCACCTTGCACAAGGAAGTCTCTGTCAGATCAAATCTAGGTAAGACGACTTTGTGATACGTATGTAAACGACTCAGAGCCCGCACCTGCCTCGATTATATCCGTCTGCAGAAATGGTGTGGTTATGCAGCACGTTCAACTCCGAAGAAACTCTGTGTCGACGGTTCAATCCCCATCTCAAAACTGGAATTTGTCCAGAGACTCTGAATAAACTTACGCAAGAAACAAAGCGCCGCTATCTGCCAATGTACCGTTCTGGCGATAGACACTACCAAGAATGTCGAGCTAAGCACGCGGAGACCACCATGAAGAAAAAGTGACGCACCGAAAATGGTTCCCGCCAATGAGTTGCTCGATACACACCCCAGTGCCAACGTTCCCAAAGTCCTCCCGAAGCTCGAAAACCGCGGGCTGAGGCCCGTTGCCGTCTCCTAGGTTGGCGACCTGGGGAGAGCCGTTGCTGCCGAAACTGATGCAGTCATTCGAGCTATGGGGAAAGTAGTAGTGCTAAGCCCAGCAATACGATAGACGACGATGGGCACTCACAACCCAATAGCTCGGGCGAAATGCAGGACACCGTCATCAGTGAGGACTTGGGGAGAGGATGTTCCCGAGATGATGACCTGTACAATTATCAGTCTTCTCTGTCGGCTCAGTGGAAAGTTTGTTCACGTTCAAAGGCTCTCCAGGACCACTATCCGCGGGGTCAAACGCGGCAAAGAACCTGCCACCCCTGTCCAGTGGGTTGAAGAACGTGGCGTTGCTCTGGTTTTGGACGATCTGGGCTTGAGGCAGCGCGTAGGTGACTGAAGCCTGGAGGACGATGAGGACGACGGCGACTTGGAGGAGGTGAGAGAGCATGGTATTACCGCCGTCGTGGTCTGTGAGACAGGCAGTGAAACGATTAGTTGCACCACGCTAGTCCGTCCTGTTATTGAGACTGTGCTTTCCCACCAAAGCGAATCGTTCTGTGAGAAATGACTGCTGTGCGTGTGAGCCTGGTGGCATCCATGCGCAGTTGTTGCAAGATGGTGATGTGACCATATATGGTAGAGTAGGTACATGCAATTGCACAAGTGGGAGTGTTGGTCTGTGGTCGGTGATTAGTCAGATCGTCTGTGACCTGAGATGTGTGCCCATACCATCTGTTTCTTTGATTCATGGCGCGATAGTCCAACTTCCGTGTGCAGATTATGACTTGTGAGAATGAGGAAAGACCAATACGTTGAAAAGTCATTCAAACAGGAAGCTTGTTCCCGCGATGGAGCAAGTGAGAAGACAACGAAAAAGGTTCGTTAAAATCGTGACGAGTCGTTACACAAAGTGACAGAGATGCAAGGAGCGAATACGGAACAAGTGTTCAGTTTATCCTGACAGTGAGCAAGATGGCATTTCCATCGATATCAATACCTGACGTGGGTATGAGTGTGAACACCCGACCATGTAATCGGGTAGGGGCTTACCATGGTTAACACCGTCTGAACCTACCACCATGACGCCGGTCAAGTTCTCGGCGGTTGTCGAGTAGGAAACGCCATTGTGCTTGGTGACGCCTACGGCAGCTTTCACCAGAGCATCGCTGGATTATAATTTTAGCACGGCGTCAGACCAGCTTGGGTGGGGGTGCTCACCGTCCAATGTTGTAGCCATTCGGCTCGATGTCGTGGTTCTCGGTCACAGGCTCTTCCTGCGAAACACTAGACCCCGTGCGTTAGACTCTGATGAGGTAGGCAAACGGGTGCAAGGTTACGCACGCAAGAAAGAGGGCACCGCTGTTCGCCAGGGAGCCATTTTGACGATAGAGCCTGTACGGCGTGGATTAGCGAGATTTACTGTGGTGTGGTCGGGTGCGACAGCCTACCTGAGGTGGTTTCCGCCAATGAGACTCTCCAAGCAAGTGCCGAGATCTGGGCTACCATAGTCTTGGCGAAGCTCGACGGTCTGGTTGACCCATCCGTGGCCGTCTCCGAGGTTGGCGGACTGAGGATTTCCCAAATGAAGATCAAAGCATTCTTCAGAGCTAAAAGTGAAAAATGAGACCGGTCAGTGTGATGGCGGGAAAGTAGAGGAATGATGAACTTGCAAGCCGATTGACTGCGCGAAATTAAGGAAGCCGTCGTCGGTCAATACATGAGGGGCACTCAAACCGGAGATGACGACCTGCAGGGAAAAGGTACTGGCATCAGTTGGAGCAAGTCGTATGCAGCACAGAGCGTACGTTTAATGGTTCACCAAAGCCATCACCTGCGTCGTCGAGCCAAGAGCCTCCTTGGACGGTCGGATTGTAGTAGCCGACGATGCCGTGGGGGGCAGCAGGCTGCTGAACGAGACGAAGGAAGGCGAGGATGGGTAGGACGAGCGAGGAGACCATGTTGGGTGTGCAGTGCTCAAGGACACCGCGCAGCTAGCGAGAGATGAGTTGCTGTGGGAAGAGGGCGAGCGAGGGGGGAATGCTTACTGAGCTGACGAAGACGCATCCGTCGACGACGAGGTATTAAAAGTGGGAGGATGCCTCGATTGAAGAAGCACGTTTGTGACGGTGGACATCATCGTGGTTGGAAGAGAAAGGCGGCAGCTATAGCGACTTTGTGAGTAGTACACCGCCAGACCAGACCATACTCGTAGTTTACCGTTCACTCTGCCCACACGTTGTGCTACAACAGCCATGCATACCGTCGACACCCTCGTCTATCATCTCAGCTACTACTGCAATCGTTTCGTTCACATCTGATCCACTGGCACCCAAGAGCACCACTGTCTCTCAAGTGACCAACGTGCATACTCACCACTCAGCCATCGACGACAATGTCAGGAGCGTACAAAACGGAGAACTTGCGTGATCTCGCTTCGAATGCTTCTAGCATATGGCCGATGTCGAGCAAGAAGCGTCGTCGGGCAAGTTGACAATGGCGAACAGGCCTATGACAGGAATCACGTGTTGTATCTGTCAGTCGTCGTTGGCAGTGCCATGATCAGGTTCGTTTGTCACTCACCCCACTACAGCTACGAGCGAGCGAGTGTTGCCCTCACCTTGACATGTTCACCATGGCATATGCCTCTTTCTAACATAGAAACATGCCTGTCTGCTGGTCCTTTTGCAAGAGAGAGCGTACTGGTTACCGGCCGGCGTGCTTGCAATCGTAACGCAACGCTGTTCTGCCTGCGCACGATTGTCACGGTAATAAAGAGGTCTAATAACAGCATAGCAACGCTTGATCATGAATATATATATATATATATATACGAATCCTAGGACGAACAAGGACACTTGAACGGCTTGCGACCATTGCGCTGCTCACTGAGCTTCCTGAGCACTACAAAATCATTCTTAGGTACCATGTTGTGGGTGGACGTAGTATGAACACGCACCAAAACCAATTGCAACGAGGTGCTAGTGTCGGGCTTCTCAATACGCTAGCTAGGACCGAAAGAATAGGCTCAAGGCTACCAAAATCCTTACCATGTAGACTGTACTCCGCAAGAGGAAAGCTATATCGCAGTTATCGCCCTCAACATCTGCTTCGCCCCGTTACCGAGCTACGCCTGTGCGGATTGAGTGCATGTAGCATATAGACATTCAGCTGGTTACCGACTTCCTGGGGTTACAACCGGCTCTGCTTATTCACACATGATGTTGTCGGCCATAGTGACACATCGTTTCACACCTGTCAAGGTAAACCGCCGTTGACCAGGCTTCTGCGCCATTCCCCTGTGCAATACTAGATGAAGCAACGAGTCAACTGAGTAGAGACGTACGCACTTGAAAGATTTTTTGCAAGGACCGGGAATGGAACGTATGTGCGTTCTCCGAGAATCCTGAACGCACCTACGTCTTTAGGAGTGGGGAAGACGGTCGACTGTTTAGTCGCGCCAGCAAGCCATTTTGTGAGAAAGCGCTTATCAGCAGGCTGCTGCCTGCTGTGTTGAGTGATATATCGTTCAGTCAAAATGAATTGAAATTGCATGGTAGCCCTTGTCGAACGCCTCGTATAAGCATCTCAATGCGCGACTGCTCCCAGGTCGGCACAGCAAGAATGATGTCCATATGTGCGCTATCTTTAATAGTAATCTTGAGGTGGCATCATGGGAGCAGGGCGGAGCAAAATTTGGATTGAGTATCTGGACAAACTAGAACATCTAGGGTTTGTCGCTCTTCACCACCACGTCCGAAAGGTCGACGCTCATGCCAACAGGAATCGAGAACGCCGAGTGCTGTTCCATACTCCTGTATCGCATATGGTGAATAATCACAAAAGCGTATTGTGATGTGAACACGCACTGGGGATATCTGTACCGATGTACAGGCGGCCTCTTGGCGTCCGCTACAATCAAGCTCTGGACTTGCCCTTCAGCAGAGAGTAACAGATGCTTTTGAAGCCGGTCCGCCCACAGCGACTTGTCGGTAGAGTATAGGGATATCCAGCGAGTTAGGTACGCATCGTCGCCGGGGGTAGGTGCGAATTTGTAGAAAAGAGCGACTGCGAGTCCGCCTAGTGCCCAGTTTCTCCAAGTCTTGTTGGAAAAGCCTAAGAAACCGGTTTACGTCAAGGGCTTTGTACGGCATAGAGACAATCTCCTACTCTCTTGTGGGTACACAGTGGTATCCTCATAGTGATCGTGGTGTTCGTGGTGGTCTTCGTGGGCCGCAGAGGATGCCGGCCTCCTGAGGACAAGGGCGGAGACTACTGACTGTCTCGGCTTGAGCAACGCAGCCCTTGCCAGTGACATGACTGTCGAGACGAGTTGGATGTGGATGGCGATGGTGAACGACCGAGACGCGAGCCCGAAACTGTCCTGGCACAATTATGTCAGCAGCCTTCCGTGCGCCGGTGTGACGCGTGAGCCACACCATTTATACGGATTTATTTGAGAGGAAATATTAATTGTACCCTCTCTCTCTCTCTTTCTGTGCACCGACGCATCTCTCTCCACCCCTTCCACCTTTCGCATCTCATTGTCGCTGTATCGCACGCTAATAACTTGCCTATGGTTCGCAATGTCATCCTACGAATACCAGTCCTACGAGCTCTCGTGCCGAGAGTGACCAAGCCTCTCCTCCCGCTTTCACGATACGCTGCAGAACCAGTCGGTTCACTAACGCGACATGGCGGTCGCAACAGTACACGCCTCTTCCACCACCTACCAGCTCGCCTCACATCCTCCCGCTCATCGTCGCCAACATCACCAACAGACTCACACCTTCCGCCAAACGCATCACTTTCCCAAAAGCTCAAGTATCTCATAAAGTCGTACGGCTGGTATGCGCTGGGCGTGTACCTAATTCTTGGTGCTGTGGACTTTGGCATTGCGTTCGCGGGCATCAACATACTCGGCGCCGAATACGTCGGACGCTTAGTCGCGTCTGCCAAAGAATATGTCTCTGCCTTTATACCCGTGAAGCCGGTCGAGCCGGGAAGAGAAGAAATGGACAGTGCAGTGAGTGCTGTTCACGGCGGTTCAGAGGGTCTTTGGGCTATGGTTGTTCTCGCGTACACCATCCACAAGACACTCTTCGTACCCGTACGGGTAGGCTTGACAGCGGCTGTCACGCCGAGGCTGGTGGGTTGGCTGAGAACCCGAGGGTGGGCAGGGAGTGCAGGGACGAAGAGGGCAGCGCAAGAGATGAGAGAAAAGTATAGGAACAGGAACAACCGAGAATAGTGCTTGTCGAAACGGCTGTCACGGATGCACGTTATATTATAGGTATAGCACATTCATGATTTCGCGAGGATATGGTACTAATACATTCTTTGCCGTTGTAGACCTTTCGCTAATTGTACACACACTGCATACCGAATGCCACGTGACATTCGAAGATAGGCCTCGGGCTCATGCAGAAGTAGGGGATTCAGTTGCTATTGGACATGTGGTCAGAGAGCAGTTTGCACTGTGTATTGAACACTCACAGAGAATGCCCTCTCGAATGAGTTCCTCGCGTTTGGGACGTTGCAGGAGGGCCTGGTCGAGCTTATCCTAACGTTCAAGTGGGCCAGTATGAGCTTTATCGGGATCAACCATGTGAACCGTATACCTCGAGCTGGGACCTCTGCAGCTTGTCTCTAGCTGCTTGCAGAGAAGGCGCAACCTTGTCATCTACAAGATCATCGGCTGATCAGTGTCCGGAGAATAGGCAAGGTGAGTGGACAAGATGATATTCTACCCTTTAGTATATTGCGCTCTACAAGCTCCTGCTTTTCAGGCCTCTGTGTAAGACGTTTCTCGAGAGCTTCAGCAGCCTGGGGATCGATGGACAGCTTGCGAGAGGGAACTGGGCGTGTAGTGGCATCAGAGGTGGCGCTGACTGCACCAGCCGATTCGGTCGTTGTAGCTACCAAGTGTCTCAGAATACGTGCACAGGCCGGAGGAGAGTCGGTGACTTACACATGATGTGCGCAGAGGATGGTGGCGGTTAGTGGTCAAGATGCAAGAAACAGGAGGCTGCAAGGCCTTTGAGGCTCGTGACTAGTACCGGATATGTCTTGTTGTCACGCCATGCCTCCCACTCACCCTTGCCTGGATCTCTCAGCAGCACCATGCATATGGGTCTCATCCATATGAGTGCCACTAGTACTTGTACTCGACACGCGGTGGTATACATGGATAGCGAGGTATAGTACATGTAAAGCGCAAGACGGCTTCGGAGGCCATGACCCTGGGGGCGTTGTTAAACTTGCAGCCAGAATTCGTCGTCGATGCCTTTCGTCTCCCTCCTCTCTCGCGCCTTGCGTGTTTGCATGTCACCGTTGCGGGCGTCGCGCTCGTTCCTATACTCAGCGATCTCCGTGCGAGCTTCCTTGATGCTCTCGCGCACGCGCTGCACCTCCTTGACCATGTCGTTGTCCATTCGTTCCAGGAGATCGAGAAGCGAGATTATCTGCCGAGGAGGAATATTGGTGGTCGCCGGAGGAACGGCGGGAAGAGGCTTCTCTCGAGGTTGATCCTGCTTTGTGGTGGCTGCAGAGGGCTGGTGGCGGCTTGAAGAGGAAAAGGATAGGTTCGGGAGGGGTTTCAGAGTGCCTTGAGCAACTAGAGTTGCGAAGAAGTCTTCGGATAGTCCAGGGCCGCCAGCAGCAACAGGAGACAACGGGATCGTCAAATGCAAAAACGGTGTTGGAAAGGATGCTGAAGCCATTTCCTAAGGAGTAGCCGATGACCAGGTACGAATCCGAAGATTTTACAGTCTTGTTGCTGTCGAGCTGAGTCAAACGAAGTCCAGCTTCGAGGTAGTCAAAGAGCGTGATGACGGTTAGGCTAGGCTGAGCAGACGGTGTCCTGGCACGTCGTGTTTATGGATGAGGTCGTCGTGAACAACTGCGACGAAGCGACGGCGGTTGGCTATCGGCAACTACCGAGGAGACAACTTTTTCAGGATTCGAGTTACATCGATGCAAGCCAAACCATCTTCATCTCCTCCCATTTTCATGTATCCGCACAACCCCCACACTCTACTCTACAAGTCTGCTCTGCGATAGCGTCCTGGAGTCCCTTGTTTTGGTTCTCGTACCGTATGGAAACCTCCCAATCAGCAGGACCGTTTGAGGGCCCCGAGAAGCTGCTCGAAATCTGGTTTGCCCCGTCCCCCGCAGAACTTCCCGACGCATCCGACAGCCAGGATGGAAAACTAGGCCTCAGGAAGGTCCCAAGGGCAATATGGGAGGAAATGCTCGACATCGTCAAGTGCAAGATTCTTTCTGTTGTCGAGGGCACCGAAATGGATGCCTATCTCCTCAGGTGAGTTTATCAACCAGACTTGTATATTTTGCGATGCTGCCAGAGCAAACCTCGGCTATTTGTCGTCTGCGGAATCACTGCGCCAAGTCCGTTGTCGCCTTGTTCAGACCGCCGACGGATGAATGCGTGGAGTGAGCTCCTGTCGGCCCAAACGCGAGCCCTCATCAGTCTCAATATTTTGCCTTCCCTGACATCACGCAGTGAGCTGTATGTGCTAATTATCCTCGCCCGTAGTGAATCTTCTTTTTTCGTATCTCCACACCGCCTCATCCTGAAAACATGCGGGACTACTCTGAACCTGCTAGGCCTCCCCCGAATCCTTGAAATCGCCAGCTCCTACGCATCTCTTTCGTCGGTCTATCGCTGCTTCTACTCCCGCAAGGCCTTCATGTTCCCCGAGCGTCAGCTAGGCCCTCACAGAGATTGGGGGGCAGAGGTTGATTTTCTCGACCGTATTTTCCCCAACGGTGCTGCTTATACCGTAGGAAAGGTGAATGGGGACCATTGGCTGCTGTACATCACTACTCCTGGCGAGACCTCCTCCGTTTCGTCCACGTCGAGCTCACCCGTCACGCCGCCGGTCCAGCTGAGTGAGACGGACGAGGAGGCAGAGGCGGCTGAGCCTTCCGACTACATGAAGCAGGACTACACGATTGAGATCCTGATGACTCAGCTCTCTGCCTCTGCTCGTGAGCAATTTGACCATGCGTCGTCACTCGAGGTGGTCGAATCCAATCCATCGAAGCATGCATTGGACCTGTCGTCATCTATCGGCATTGCAGACCTTTTCCCACAACAAGTCACAAGTCTCGATGCGTACTCCTTCTTCCCTTGTGGCTATTCGTCAAACGCGCTACTGAGATGGAGCGAAGACGCGGGCAAAGATCTCACTCGCAGCGGGGAGGGTTATTACACCATCCACGTCACTCCAGAAGAGGGCTATTCTTATGCTAGCTTCGAGTGTAACGTGCCACTGCCTGTTACCCCATCGCCGCAGCGTAGCAAGATTCCAGATCTCAAAACTCTAATCCGACGCGTCGTCAACATTTTCCAGCCTGGGCGATTATCCCTGACGTTGTTCATCTCGAGCGAGGACAACGCGAATGCGGAAGAAGAGGAGGGAGAGAGCGCAGTAGAGACGGCTCAGAGGGCATTCCGGGCGGCCTTGACCGTGCCAAAGGCTGTGAACGGCATGAATGGCATCAACGGAGTCAATGGTCATGGGGCCAACAACCACTTTTCGGGGCTGTACAGACGCACCGACAAAATCAACTACGAATTCGGAGGATATGACCTGGCGTTCGCATCTTTCGAACTTCGTCAATGACGTCGCAATGCTATACCCTTGCTATCGCCTTGAACACATGCTTTCTAGTCTGGAATCGGATTTTGGATTCGAAAGGAATAGCGTGCGCGGAGCTGGCCATTCACCAAAATCTCTTCGATATGATACATGATACGATCTGCCAAGACCCAGTCAGTTTCATAGCCTTCTCTGCTGTTCTATCTCCTCAGCTTGTAAAAGAACATAACGCAACAACTGATCCAGTGCGACTTCCTGATTCCATTGCTCGCTGCTTGATTGGCTCACAGAAACATACCTGAGGTCGCATGAGGAGAGCTGTGCTTCCTGTGGACGCGGGAGAACATGTGTATCATGTGTAGGCAATTAGGCTGTCGGTCGAAGATTGTGTTACCGGTCGGCAGCGTAACTCTACCTGCTATACCCGCGTACACGTACGGCTGCGCATTTCTCCTTGGATCAAAGTGGTGAATAGTCCCGTCTCTTCTGCATTGACCAAGACATCTCCATTGCCGTAAGTGCCACATATCCCTTGGACGTATGAGTGGTCGGGTGTCACCGGTCTCGACTGCCAGCTCAGAAGGTACTATGCAAGGTGCGACTCATCGGCGAAGCCACATAATACGTGCTGACGTCGTGGCCGTCTCTCTAGCTGCGCCCCCATACGCATTTCCAAACATGCAGTGGCGGGTTGATGCGCCAAGCATCAAACTACACCGTTGTCCGCAATTGGCAGGTCTGCCATCAAACTTTGAAATGTTCCGACTCGGTGGATGACAGTGTGACAGAGAGCAACAAAGTCGGCCAAGGGCGTTGTGGCTTGCCACACAATCGTAGAAGCAGGGATGGAGTATGGGGGGAATTGACTCTCCGGTAGATCTTCTGTTGTCTATCACAAGTTTATGATCTGAATGTTCGACCCTCATGTTCCCCAGACTTATCCCTCTACTGCCGCGGCCCATTCGGTGGGAACGTGCAGTCGACGTCGCAGCTGTGGCGTCATCTGTGTCTTCCCTTCCTCAATAAAGTCACCAGGAGGGCGTCCTAGGTTTTCCAGGCACCAAGAGCCCTCTCGACGGATTTGGTCAACCGGGCCTCAAGCGGCTACGTTTGTTGCCTTTGCCGCATGCTGTCTTGGAAGCTGTCGCGCACGAGTTCTGTACAGATGGCTTGAATGCTCTATCAGCGCCCGGCTTGCTTGCGGACTCCCGCATCTTGTGCATAGGGACCTACAAATATGTGGGGTCTCCAGTCAATCCACCCGCCATCCATCTTCTCCCCTGTATCATGTATCAAATCGTCCAGCTGCCGCCGGCTACCGCGACCGACGCACGTCTCGCGTACGAGGAAGTCAAAGACTTTGGCGTCACCGACATGGGCCACGGCGAACCACACCAATGGGCGTACCGAATACTGCAGGAGCCAGCTCTCACGGAGGAGCTGGCTCGCTTATCATACCCATCTACGCACGGTAGTGCAGACAGTGTTGCCTTCCAACCTTGTAAGGCACACGAGGCACGGAGTCAAGACCGCCACGAAATTCAATCGTGGACAAACCACGCCGGCACTTGGGCATTCACGGCGATCTTTGATGGTAAGCTGCCCAAATCCGTCGGTCCACTACTCGAGGCCATATGCTTATTTGCTTTGTCATGACTCAATCAAGGTCACATGAACCACGACACTGTGGATTACGTTGCCCGCAAGTTGCCAGAATGGGTACGCCAGTCGCTCGAGGCGCACTGCCAATCGCGGAGTTTCCTTTCGCCTGAGTCTGTCTCGGAGTTGTTGTCGAGGACTATAACATCCGTTGATCAGACTCTTCTGTCAGACTTTAAAAGTCTTTTTCCCGGCGGGGAGAGGTCACTAGCTCGTGTCAATTCAGCCCAATTGAGGCAGTTCATCAACGACGCTGAAGGAGGGGGATCATGCTATGCCAAAACCGCTCGAGTACTCGGAGGTACTACAGCACTCGTCACATTGTTCCACCAAGACACCGACAGGTTGTGGGTAGCCAATCTTGGGGACTGCTGCGCAGGTGCGCGTTGTGTGTTGATTGATTGGCTCTTTTACTAGCACTAACCCCCTCCCGGTGGCGCACCATCGGACATGCTAGTTCTAGGATCGCACAACGGGATGTCCTGGCAGGCCACAGTCATCAACACTCTCCACAACGGCAGTAACGATGCAGAGTTGCAACGTATACGCTCTGAACATTCCGGAGAACCGGAGTGTGTCCTCAACAGACGCGTGCTTGGATGGCTTGCGCCCACACGAGGTCAGTCCATTCCCGAGCCTCGCATCGGTGTCTCAGGTCTCACTCGTGATTCGAAAAACGGTACAGCCATCGGTGATGCGTGGCTGAAGCTGCCTGGTGTGTACACCGAAAAGATCTTTGCGAATGTGGAGGCGCCGTGGATGCATGCGCATTCTCTTGAAAGATACGTGTCTCGGATTAAAACACCACCATACGTCTCGATGAAACCAGACGTGTACTGCCGCAGGATCCATCGCGATCGGAGGCGGAACGGTTCAGCGGATGTCTTTTTGATCACATGCTCTGACGGTCTTGTAGACCTCACCGCTGACGAGCCTCATTATCCAATCGGACGACTCGCCAATCGGTGGGTGCAGGTCGTAGGTCGAGAGATTGACAACGAGCGTTCAGTGCGAGGAGGTCCGCGAGCGAATTTGGCTCTGAAACTGCTCCGACACGCTATTGGCGGCGACGACTTGCATCTTTCATCGCGGACGTTGACAGTCGAGATGGACGAGAAATGGACGGATGACACGACGATTATCATACAGCGGTTCACATAAGCACAGACCCCTAGTGATACACACGCAGCATAGACGGATGTACAGTCGACTTTGATAACGACTGGATTAGTAACAAGTAACAATGAGATCGGCGCATCCAACATTAAATAACCCAAGAGGAGAGGTGTTGTACAGATAGAAGCGAGCACAGTCCTAGATCTTGTTTGTGTCATCATCGTTTCGTGGCACGACTAGGGGCTGGCGTCGGAGACTTGTCATCTGCGTTGGCGGCGGCGGCGGCGGCGGCTGCAGCAGCAGCAGCATTGGCAGCAGCCCGTGAGGCTTGTCCCTTGGCTCGCAATTTGCAGCTGGGGCACAGACGGAGAAACATTTCGACCATCGGCCACGTGATGGTTGCCTACATGAACAAGGTCAGTCGCGGGAGCACGCCTGGAAGGATACAACTTACGATGCCCATTCTGCGCGCTTCGAATAGCATAGAGGACGACGTGCCGTGGTTTCGGTGAGTGTATACTAGAACGTCGTAGATCTGATTGTGTACCGGTACCCTCTCGAATACCGCCGCCGCCTCGAGAGCACTTGACCCATTCTCCAACAGCGTCTTGTCGGAGATAGCGCCGGCCTCGCCATCAGTTCGCACGATATAGTTGGCACGCAGCTTTTCCTCGTCGGCTGGATTCATATTGAAGAACGCGTCACGAGGGAGCAGGATGAGGTGGTGTTTCCTTGAGCCTGCACGCGCATGGTGACACGAGGCCCACACACGGAGTCGTGTTGGTAGCTCTGCCACGAGCCCTTCGGAAACTGCACGTGCTAGGTCCGCATACACTTCCGGAGGAAATGTGGCTGTCTCGCGTAATTCGGGTGATAGGCCGTTGACGAAACGGTTCAAGGCCTCCTCAAATGCGTGGCGAGTCGGCATTTCAATTGCGTTGACGGCATTGAGTGCGTGTAGGACGGAATCCGGTAGAGGAGAGAAGGCTGTGTGCGTCCAGGGGTCGATATGCGGCGTGGTGACAATCATGCCCTTGAAGGAGCACGGATGTCAGTGTACAATCTGAGCCTGGCAAGAAGGCTGTGAACGTACCCATGTGAATTTGCCATCGCCGTTTCCTTGGGGGTATGGATAATCGTTGTGCATATCGCCGTGTTCGTCGCCGTCGTACAAGGCAGGAGAATGAGGCGGGATATACTGACGGATTTGAGGTTCAGTGCGAATTTCACTCTCAAAAACGTGATTTCCACTATGACCATGGCCATTGTTGTCCCCTTGGCTTCCTTGGCCCGAGGGCATGTCTGATACCAGAAAGGAAGCTGTTTTGGCGCCGTAAGGGGCCACAGGTCTATCTCGAGTGGTGATGTGGTCGGAAGGGACTTTGTGTCGCTTTTTTGGGGTGTAATTACAGTCTGTCACGTTATTTTCCGCGCAATGGTTGCACACCGGAAGGCTTCTATCGCACTGGGGTGTTTGTGTGAGGGGTGATGAGATACGGGACAAGACT
Source organism: Cytidiella melzeri (assembly GCA_022592445.1). NCBI lineage: Eukaryota > Fungi > Basidiomycota > Agaricomycetes > Polyporales > Irpicaceae > Cytidiella > Cytidiella melzeri. The sequence continues at coordinate 21,227 of JABYQR010000238.1, read as the reverse complement.
GTGGGTGCGCACCTTTAAATTCTTTGAGCGACAGCGGTCGCATCTGGGTATGCCTCTGTGGGCGGGAGTAGGAAGAGGGGTGTACTTGCATTCCCTCCCGTTTGCCCATGCGCAGTGATTACACGTGGGAAGGACCCTGTCGCACTAATTGGAGTTTGTTATGGGTGGGGAGCAACAGGGGAGAGGAGAGGAACATACCTTGAGGTTGTTCATCCTGCAGTGATCACATCTTGGCTTCCCTCTCCTGCCCTTCCACTGGGACTGGCGGGCCATGTACATCTTTGGGTTCGGTATCCTGATTGTGAGTTGGCTGTCATCGCCCGACTCTACGGCCGATTCGGAATTGTCTGGAGAGCCTGCTGCGCTGACGAATTCGTCTGGTTGTTCCATGTCGAGATTGAGGGTGAGCTCGTGTGGTGGGAAGAGGGAGGTGGAATATTTGCAGAGCGCACGATAGTGGGAGAGACGTAGGTGGCCGGCTTGAGAACGGTCGATGTGCCGTTGTGGGTAGTAGTGTCTCTGTGGTGAGCGAGAGAGAGCCGAGCAGTTTTGAGCTGGGAGTGGGCGGGAGGAGGGGAGGCGGAGGGGAGGAGGATGGAGGGCCTCGTGTGGATTGTACTCGTAAGAAACCAAATTTGGCCAACGGTGAACGAACTTACTTGAGAAGCGTGACTGTGACAGAATATGTCACTCTTCGTGGGACGCGATTTATAGTGATATATATATTTATTGATATATATATATATAAACGATTTTGTAGGCCAAGGATGTGTGGTTGTGGCCGCAATTGTCTGGGACCAGGGGAGGTGGAATCGGCAGAGGGAGGAGAGGAAGAGTCACGCAGACGCTGCGGACTATGCCGACGAGTTTCCTAGTTACCTCTTTTGTCCGATGCACAGAGTACACACACCGTCGCTGTCGTCGTCGTCGTCGTCGTCGTCGCAGTCGATGTTGTCACCGTGTGCAACGCGTACAATGCACGTGTGTTGTCGACGGCAGCGAGTGTGACCGAATGGGCAACGACGTGAGTGTTTTCTTCTCTCCATGTGCTCATCACTCGAACGTTCTTCGCTTCCACGCTGATTCCTCTCTCAAAGACGTCCTCCACTCTCACACCGTCGGGGGTCGCTATAAAACACGGCCCTCCACGCTCGACCATGTAGCCAGCCCCCGCTCTCACCATCACCATGCTCAGGCTACTCTCCGCACTTCTCCTCGTCTCCTCCGTCGCAGCCCTCCCGGCCGCTGTCGCTTTTGTCAACCCTACCATTCTCGGAGGCTCTTGGCTCGACGACGCAGGCACCGGCGTAGGCGAGCCTCTCAACGTAAGTCTCCTCATCAGATCACCCTCGAGCGTGTCTCAGCGCGACTCATGCGTCCCAGGTCGTCATCTCAGCCCTCAGTTCACCGTCTGTGCTGACCGATGACGGCTTCACCAATTTTGCACGCTCTATCAATCTGTGCGTTCTTTGCGACTTGCACAGCTGTTCTTCGCACGCTCATACATTATCCTAGCTCGACCGAATGTCTAGGTATACACCTCGGCGGCCCTCAGTCCGCCAATCTCGGTGACGGCAACGGCTTTGTGAACCAGACCGTCGAGCTGCGTGACGACTTTGGTGACGCTGTCCTTGGCACCTGCTTGGAGAGTCTCGTCGGTGGCAACCACTTGAGGTACGTTACGATAGTGCACCCAGCGCATTCGCAATGTGGAACAACTTTGGGTTTCGCAGGGTCTTCCGCCAGAATGGAACTCTCGCCGACACTGGAGCGTTGTTTCTGGCGTACGTACCAACTTTTCATCTACAGACTCGACAAGTTGACTCATCAATCGTCGACAGTGTTTCCCAAGAGGAGGATATTGCTGAGAGCCACACTATCGTGCCAAATGGTTACAATCTCGGGCGGTAAGTCGCCACGTCTTTACCAGAGAATGTCATGCTCATTGTTCTCGGCGGGACAACAGGGACAGCTTTGCATCAGCTGCGACAGCCGGTACGACTAGCTTCGGTGGCGTCACTTATTCTACCACTGCCAAGACCTTGGAAGGGGTTATGCCAGCCGGCTCTAACGGTGTTAACCACGGCAAGTACATCTCTTACCAGTCGAGTGTAGTTACTCATCCACGCATACAGGCATCGCTATTGATGGCGATGCGATCCTCTTGACCGTTACCATCCAATAAATCTGCCACTCGTTGGCTTTGTTGTCACGTAACACTGAACTTTCTGCTGTACATAGCTTTTGGTTCCAAGTGTGTAGTTATACAAGTGAACCACGAGTCCGTTGAGTGAGATGTACGATCTAGGCGCTCAGAGCGGGTCCGCTGAATTACTCACCCAAAAATCATCAATTTCTACACTTCTCTCTATACCACCACCACCACCACCACCACCAGTGTACCTTTATTCGACTTCAACATACTGTATCGATATGTCTTCTCTAGCTCTAGACCAGCAAGAATACTCTAACAATGGGCTCTTCACTTGCCTCTCGTGCTCCATTGCTTTCCACACAGCGGACGATCAGAGTAAGAACAGCCGTCCTTAGTCCAACGCCAGAACGTAGCTGAACATCTTACAGGGGAGCACTATCGCTCCGACCACCATAGATACAACATGAAGCGTCGGGTCGCCGGTCTTCCTCCCGTCAGTGCTGAGATTTTCAACCAAAAAGTCTTGGAAAGAAGAACAGAAACGGCTATCATGGCGTCCGCAAAAGGGTCATTTTGCGAGGTATGCGGGTGAGTATATCGACCTGGTTCCAGATAGTCTTCTGACCCTGTGCAGGAAAACCTACACAACGGAGAATGCGTACCGGTCCCATATCAACTCGAAGAAGCACAAGGAGAATGACGTGAAGGCCGCTACAAAAGCCGCGCAGCAAGCGTTATCATCTCATGACATTGAGGAACTCTGTGCGCCTGCTGAGGAGATCGTTCCCTCTCACGAGGAGGTGCCCTCAACCGAGGCAGTGACGAACCAGATGGCAGGCGTGAGCTTGACCGTCGACGCAGACGCAGATGAGAACCAGATCAACCAGACCATTGACGAAAAGATTGCCGCAGCCAGATTACGCCTTCAGCCCACACAATGTCTTTTCTGCCCCGAACTGTCCCCATCACTAGAACACAACCTCACTCACATGTCTGCCGCCCATTCCTTCTTCATCCCCGACGCGGATTATCTCACCGACATTACTGGACTTGTCACGTACCTGGGCGAGAAGATCGCGGTTGGGAACGTTTGCATTTATTGCAACGGCAAGGGCCGAGAATTCCGCACACTCGATGCCGTACGCAAGCACATGTTAGACAAGGCACACTGCAAGATCGCTTACGATTCCGAAGACGATCGCCTGGAGCTTTCAGAATTTTACGACTTCACCTCATCGTATCCAAACGCTCCCACACGCAAAAGGTCCAAGAAGCCGCAAGCAAAGACGGAAGAAGAGTGGGAGGATCTGGACGAGGACGAGGACGAGGACGAGGATGAGGATGTTGACGAAGTTATTGAGGAGGAAGAGTCCGAGGAGGATGAGGACGAGGATACTTCTTCAGATGGACTCTCAGATAACCAAATCACGTACGGTGACTCGCCGTACGAACTTGTCTTGCCCTCTGGTGCCCGAATAGGACACAGGAGCATGCGACGCTACTACGCACAGTCCTTCCGCCCGGTCAATACCAAGACGGAAGACCCAGGCTCAGGAGCAGCCCTTGTTCGCAAGCTGATCGCAGACAAGAACTCTGCCCTGGTACCGGTGAAGGGAGGCTTTGGCGCATTTGGCAGCGGCACAGAAGTGGTCAAGGCGCGTAATCGTGGGGAAGCGAGAGAGGCAGGCAGGCACGTTCGAGAGTTCAGAGATCAGAAACGGAGAGAGGACTTCAAGACGAGAGTCGGTTTCATACACAACGCCCAAAAGCATTACCGGGATCCATTGCTACAGGTAAGCTTTTTCGCGGACATGCACATGTCACCACTGACCTATCCTTTCATTTCAGTGATTCTAGTTTATGGGTGTTGGAGTTCATCTTTTTATCTGTACCACTGCATACACGCCTACAAGGAATTAAGGAGGAGAGTAGTGTTTAAGTAGGCCCAAGAGCGTTCACCAGGAGCTGGGTGACATAAATGAACGACCACAAGGTCGATCTTGTACATATGAAATGGGGTATAAAAATGCGTGAAGGAGGCGAGAGCATAAACAAGAACACTTAGACAAATCGGATGATGATTGGGAATAAAAGCCTAATAAACATACGCTGCAGGCACGACACCTTCGTGCCCAGTCCGCAAATCTCGAGCGTACCACCACCTGTCAATATCATCTTGTAAACACGTGATCTTGGTAGAAAAGTAGAGATTACTCACGCTGTATCTTTGTCATCAAGGATTTCAAGCTCTTGGCCAGCCGCCATAGGCAGCTCGCCCTCGCCGGCCCCATCAAACGAATACCTTGCATGAGCGGGACGGCTCATTTCCTCACCACCCATGATGCCACCCATCGCATCTGACGGTGTATCTGCGCGAGCAAAGTTACTTGCATCGGGTCCGAAGGGATCTGACGACGCAGCGGCGGCCATACCAGCAGCTTCTGCATGCTTCGGGCCGTCTTGAGGGCCGAAAGGACTGTTTCCAATGATCGTCGTCCTCGTTGCGGCGTTGATGTGCTCAAGGAGGGAAGAAGGTCGATGCGTAGTTGAGTCATCGTCGTCGGCCTCTGGACCATCGTACTTGTCAAGTTTGTCTTCTCTGCGGGCGAACAATGTCCACAGGATACCGACCAGAGCAAGCCAGAAGACAACTCCGGCTGCAATAGCGATAGATATGAGAATCACAATGCCGGTAGCCAGGAAGTCTGCAGATAGTTAGTAGATTCACGCTAGTCACGTAGTGGGAGGGCTTACGTCTCTGAGTGAAACTAAAGCTGGAAAGCGAGAAGATCAAGGAAGCGATGGTTCCAGGATTTCCTGCAGATGTGCTCGAGACAACGTATGGGATGATCTGTTGACCGTCGAACAAAGCAGAGGAAGCGTTGCCAAAGGAGGAGTCCGCGAGACTGCCAGAAATCCACAGCATCCGATCAGGTTGAATGATGCCATTCGCGGCATGGGTGTTCTGCAACGGTACCATGGTCAATTGTGCCACGTCTGTGGAACCCTCGAAGCTTGAGCCTGCACCACCCCATCAGACAGAAGCAAAAATGACACAGACAGAGAACGCACCAACAGCAGTCCACGATGCACCGTTCCAGAACGAAAGGAAAGATGCGGAGCCGTCAGTTGACCGTCCTGCAGCAAAAATACTACTGGAGTTGCCATCGTTGACTTCCATAGCGGTGACAGGACCAGGGAGCTGGCTCGTATCACCCACAGCGGTCCAAGTGCTGTTTGGAATAGCAAATTCCAAGACGTTGGCGCCAGTCCCATCAGCAAGTGCGAGTGATCCAGCAGCGACGATGGTATCTCTCGACTCCTACAGATACTGTTAGGAAGGTCGGCAAACATACGTGTAGCGATGAGAACATACCCCCGCATAAGATACACTAGAAACTTCGCCTTGAATGCCATTGCCCAAAGCAGTCCACTGCTTGGTCTCCGTGTTGAAGGAACAGATAGCTCTGCATGGTGCGCCTCCTGCCTGGCTGAATGAACCGCCGACAATGATTGTGTTACTCTGCGATGGAGAAGCGGTGATGGACCTGACAACGACTCCAGATGCAGAGGAACCAGAGGAGCCGGACAGCGGCTGGAAATTGACGGTATCCCACTCCTGCCTGGCCAAGTTATACACTGCAAAGCCGTTGAATGCGGTCCCCTGTACTGAGAAACTGCCTCCGACGTACAACTCGTCTCCCTGTACGAGGAGGCTTCTCACCGTGCCGTTAACCTGGTTACCCTGCAGAGCAGATACTGCACCAGCGCCAACGTCATAAACAGCAATGTTCCTCGCTTCGCCACCAGCAGTTGATAAATACGTAAAGTTGCCACCGAGTATAGCGTTCTCACGTGAGGTGCTCGAGTTCGTCCAGTAAGCACCTGAGAGTACGGTAGGGGCATTCGACGGAGTTAGACTTGGGAGGGGAGCAAGGTTCGCAGTGTTAACCTGCCTGCGGAATAGACCCCCGATCCACCCTCCCAACACGCTGGAACGCTTTTTGTTGTGGACATACTGCCTCTTGATATTGGCAGTGGAAACGTTACCACCAGTAGAGCCTTCAACTTGGACGGAGAAAGGCGTGATATTCGGCACACCCTGGCTATCAGAATCGCCGTTCTGGATAGTGACAAAGCCTGCCGCGCCGAACTTCAAGGATGCTGAAACGCTCCCTGCAAGCAGTTGTGCCTGGGCTTTGCCTTTGCTAGGTGCAGTCGAATTGCCTACGAAGGACAATTTTCCGACCAGGAACCCCGCTGGGTTGACCCAGGCTTTGCTCGTCAAGTTCCACGCAGCAAGGCCGTTAGCCTCATTCCCATCGCCCGTCTGGGTGAAGTTTCCAACGACCAGTAGGAGGTTATCTGACGTGATGTCAAGTCCCTGGACCGCGCCGTTGACACCGCCATTCAACGTCGACCACTGATTAGTCTGAACGTCGTACGACGCCACACCACTGAGTTTGCCTCCAGTAGACTTGTCAGCGGCATCCCTGAAGTTCCCACCAACAAAGAGCGCGCTTCTATCCCCGCTCAGCGCGAGCACCCTAACGGTGGAATCCAACCCGTTACCCGCGAGCGTCGCTAGTCCACCATTTTTCCACAGGGCGATGTTTGATGCACCTTGCGCAGGGCCTGCAGACAAGGAGAACGCTCCGCCAAGGAAAACAATGCCAGAGGGATGGTGGACTGCAGCAGCGATAGTAGACATATCGCCAGCCTGGAGAGCAGATAATCCACCAAGCCCGTTAAAAAGATCTAGGCCAACCCTGTCGAGAGAGGTCAACGAGCTAGTGGGCAACACTCCGCTTATCGTTACATTCTGCGTCTGTGACATAGGCCATTCGAGAAAACCAAACGTCGTTTGTGCTCCCACAGAGGACGTGGCATTCGTGCCGTTCCCGATCGACACAGAGGTAACGTTGGCGCTGTTCAACACCAATTCTACTCTGTCCGCAACGAGCTCATACTGACCGTTCTGACCTTGCCCTGTTGGCTGGTCAGCCAACGCCATCGTGACGGTCATGGAGAAGTTGGACGTAGTTGGAACGACAGGGCCAGAGTAGATTTGTGTGACCGCATCATCCATATTTTGCTGCGATACCGTCTGCACAAATGGAGCTTGTCCTCCTCCAGGAAAAACAGTCACTTTGACGGAAGTTCGGAGAGCACAATCCTGAAGATTTGTGCAGCCTGGTACGAGAAGGTTGACCGTGTAATCTCCAGAAGCCGACACGTAAGGCATCCAAGTGAAGGTCGGACCCTGGTTGGAAGGCGTGTCGACGCTGACTGAGGACACAAGCACTGTTTGGACTGTTCCAGCGATGTTTGTCTTGACGACTTTAGCTGTCCAATCCTGTGTTTGCGCTGTACCAGATGCATCCGGCGCAAAACAACTGATGCCATTATCAGCTTGAAGGGAGCTAGCGAACGCTCCGGAAGAGAGGAGTTGAAGAAGGTGTAGGCCTGAGGATGCGCCTTGCCATTGAGAGAGGGTAAGTTGGAAACCGGTTATGTCTAAAGAAGAATCAAACAAAAAGTCTTGATAGGGAATGCTAGGGTCGGTGAGGAGTGGACACGGATTTGTGCACGTCTGGTTCTGCCCAGTGTGGGGATCTACATAGTGCAGCGTGCGAACGGCGTTGTCTGGAATGGTAGTCAAACTGGGGAGAGATGAGCGATACTACATTCTACCAGAACAAGTGTATGAGAGACGCACCTAAATCCCGTCGTTCCACGGTCATCAAGGAAAGTATTGCCTATCCTAATGCCACTTGCACTCAAGAATCTGAACTCCCGCACTGTGATAACCGCCTGGGCGCCATCCTGAGCGAACCAGCTGTTTCCAGGTCCGTCTGATCCAGCAGGACACAGCGTATTGTTGATGTTGCTGAGCCCGGCCTGCGTTGTGGAGGGCGAGGCCTCTATCTGCGCGTTGCCGAGAGGTAGGGGGACAAGGGATGACGAGAAAGGCGTTGCCCCTGCAGAAAAGGGTACGTTCGGATTGTTGGTATCATTGAGCGCAACAGAACTATTGCCGAATGAGGTGAGGAATGAACCCGTGAAGATCAAGCTGTTCTGCGAGGAGTTGGAGGTGATGGACAAAACCTCTCCAGCTGCTCCGGATAGCCCACCAAACGGCGGAGGGGACCACGATGAAGATTGAGGATTCCAGACTGCGACTGAGGAAGCAGGGGAAGAAAACTTTCCTCCCGCCCAAAGGTTGCCGTTCGTGTCATCACAAAACAGTGAAGACACTGGGCCATCAGGTCCATTCTGTCCGAGGGCCAAAAAAGTAGATGTTGACGGCGAGTAAGACGCGACATTGGTAGCTGACGAGCCGGATATCGAGGAGAAGTTCCCTGCGACGTAAATCGAGTCGCCAAGCGCACATGCTGCTAGGATAGTTCCGCCTGAGTCTGTAGAGCCTAGACGGGCGAGAGAGCCGTCGGGTGCACGGGAAAGGAGAGTGGAGGTGGTGGGGTCGAAAGAGAGAGAGGACGAAGAGTTGGCGGCGATGTCGAGACCAGCGAAAGAACCTGCTAAGCCAACTCTTCCCATGCGATCAAAGTCCACGAGGGGTAAGTCTGCCAACGCGACGGTTGAGTAGGCGAAGACGAGTGCATAGAGAGTAGATAGCGAGAAAAGATTCGAACTACGTATTAAGCTGTTTGACGGCATGGCGAGACAAGAGCATGAGAGGAGGGTATATCTTCGCGGCGTATAGATCGAGCTCAAAGTACGCAGCAGAGCAACGTGCTCGTCTTGAAGCCACGAACGCTAGCGTGCACGCGACGATGGCGGGGAGGGAGGAGGAGGGAGGAGGGAGGAAGGCGCGAGGCTCGAGGTTACCAACACCAACTTTCGAAATTCTCACGCGCCCAAGCAGTAAAATCTGCCACGAGACGGCTTCGAACCGCGGTCACGAGATTCCTACCTACCGAACATATTTGTGATGAAAAAAACATTGCGTTCGTCATGCCAGCCAAAGTACATACACAAGCGAACGGCTGCTGCCACACACTAGTGTACTTGTAGCCATTTGTCAGTCACAGCGATCTACAGCCTTGGGCTAAAGATTTTATCCTGTGTACATATGTAGTATCAGACATTCAAGTTGGACATTCCGAATAGTTCATTGAAGCAGAGCAATTTGTGCACTCTACGGGCCTCAGAACCTAGTCACAACTACAGTCGTATCATCCACCCAGGCATCTTCCATCTCTACCGTCAACCAGAACGACGCTTTCTCCATATCATCGCCGCCCATAGCATCTCGCAATACGCTCAATGCTGGTCTTTCTGAGCTGGCCGCAACCTGGACCCATCGCTTCGCGAGCGCAGATGGAAGCTTATCGTGCATGTGTTGCAGGTCACCTAAACCGTCGGATGCCAAGAGAAGGACAGCATCTCCTGGTGCGACTTTGCTAAGATCGACGTGCGCAACTTCGGGGACATTCGAGAGGTATGGTGGAGTGAGGCACCGGGGGAGAAAACCATCAGCTTTGCTCATGATGTGGCAATCAGGGTAAGCAATCCTGAAGACTCGTTCTCCATACACCTTGGGTAGTTTGAAGATGTGGTCACCCAGGGCTGTTATTTTGGCGCCATCTCAGTAGACGTCCGAGTGAAAGATCATACAGCTCGGCCTACCTCGTGTGACGGCAATACCTCCAAGCACGCGCCCTTTCAAGACACACTCGGGCTCATCTGGGTGTTCCGATTTCAGTCTTTCCACCTCGTCCTTGTCTAAGCCGTTGTGAAATGCGCTTAGTAACGACGCATCCCAAGAGCCCCCTGGATTCTTCAACCCGAGGACTGATCGACGATAGCAGCATGCATCAGCGAAACGCGAGGTAGCGACACGATAAAACTGACGCACCTCCAATACTATCGCCCAAGCTAACCACATACAGGTGGCGTGCAGGATCCACAAGAGCAACGAGAACGGTGGATCCTGCGACACATGGTGGAATCGCAGGATGCGGCTGACCATCCATGACCGCAATGGTGCGTATCTCTTCGTCCGACAGACGGGAGAGGGCCTCTGGACCCTCTGGAAAAAGGTCAAGAAGACCACGGGTGAGATCCTCATCGAATGCTACGACGGCTGCCTTGAGGACTTCAATTACTCTCGCAGCATCGAGAGGTTGATCCTCCGGAACAGACGATTGAGCAGTCGAGATGGCCGCCTCCAGAGCCGGGATGAGGCTCCTGTTAGCATGGTCCACTGTCTCATGGCCGGCGTGTCCTGACCAACAATTTACGTTAGCACTAAAATTAATGAATGGGACAACGTATGTACCGTCGAAAACACTGTATATCTTCCAGAGGCCTTGAGGTGTGTCCCACTGGGCGACTGTGTGGCGATCTTGGTTCTTGTTGGGGGCGGGATGCGGTTGAAAGGTCAGTGACTCGGTCGAACCTTCTGTGTGAACGCAAGCGAGCCGTTCTACGTGGGACGCAAAGTCGGGCTCCTCAAGAACGGTGTACGGCCAAGGTCCATAGCCTGTCCATCCATTGTTGCTTTCCGCCCTACGTCCCCTGAACATGGTTGTTCAAGTTGAAGGGATGTGGAGGTGCAGTTAGCGGAGTAGCGCTATGCAGGGGCTCATTCTGCGCTTTTGAGGAGGCCGGTCCTCTACTTACAACTGAGAGGGCATAGGGCAGCGAGGGCACAGGGCAGCGAGCTCGAGGGTTTAGGGCAGTGAGCTTGAGGGCTTAGGGCAGCGAGGGCACAGGGCAGCGAGCTGGGAGACATTCAAGCAAATCTGACTGCAGGGTCGACGCCTGGCTTGCCTACAATGCAACAGTAACACTTCTCGTTGCCATCGCCAGCGAGCATTGTACAGCATATCACAGACCAACCTCGCACGTAGGCTTTGTATCGCACATGCGCCGTGAACGCATCTGAAAAAGGGTGGCAAAATCTTAGTGAGTAGTGAAAGCCGTCGTGCGCTGCTGCACCAAATGCTTCTCTCTGTCTGGCCAAGCTGCGACCACAGCTTCAGCAGTACAATATGTGACTGTAAGGCAGTCATATGACTCTGTCTTAGTTGCTTGCCGTGACCACGAATCAGCAGCATCAATATTACGCAACAATACAATAACATGCACAACTCAACAACAGTCCAGAGAGATATACAGCGGAACTATAAGCCGAAAGTTCTGTCCTTATGCTTTGACGGCTGACTGGAGGAGTGTGCAGGTATCAGAGATGAGTTCGTGTGATTTATGATAAGGATACGTACCTCCGCCATACCAAAACGCTCAGCCCGTCTTTTGCGCCTCTCAGCTTCTTCTGGGTCAACAATCTCGGATGCAGGTGCAGCACGTTTGTTGCCGCGGCCAGTTCGAACAGGCTCACTCTCAGAGGTCTTTGAGTTCTTGATGCCGAAACGCTTCGAACGTGCATCTAGCTTCTCAGGATTCTGGAGAGTTATCAGTAACAGTCAATGTGGTAAAGCTAGCAAGGGGCTGACATCTATGGGCTTGACCTCGCTAGTAGAGTGTTTGTGCAGATGTGCAGCCGCAGCTTTTGATACTTTGGGTTCAACAAGTGGGATACCGAAGCGCGCTGCTCGAGCCTTGCGCTTCTCAAGCTCTGGATCTTCCACAGGTTGAGGTGCGTCAGCAGTGTCTGTCTTCTCGCAAGCCTTTGACGGGGCAGATTTCTATAAGCAGATTAGCATGGCGTTCAGAACTCAACACGCAAACCTACCGCTTTTGGTGGTGAAATGGGCGCTGGAACAGATGTAACAGCAGGAGTGGCTATTGCTTTGCTGGATGTTAGGGAGTTAGTAGCTGTCGACGAACCCGTCAGCTGAATCAGTAACGCGCATAGCACCAGGATGAGACGTGACACACCGTCATGAACTGGAGCGGTAGGCTGAAATGTTACGCGTCAGTTGATGTACATACTTTCAGCAAGTAAGGTGCGCTCACCGTGTCAAGTGGTGCCGTCGGCGATGCGGTGGTACCGGGTGTCCGTCCTGCCTGCTCTTCAAGTGTCGCCAGAGCGTTAGGAGAAGCAAGGATTTTGGCAATAAGGTCAGCCTTATTCGCCTTGCCCACCACGGTGACTTGGGCCTTTGAGAGAATGTCTTTCAGTTCCACGACTTTGAGGGCTTTCCTACGCGACGCAAAGCAGGTGAGTTATCGTATTGACGGGGCACAGAGACATAAATATATACTCACAGTTTCGACTCCATCTCTCGCGCTATTGATGGGTCAGGCGTCGTCGTGCTTAGTGAGGTGGATGTCGAGACTTGAGCCAAGCTCGCTTCAGGCGCGACCCAGCACAACAGGCGTCAAACGGTGGGCGTGATCAAACAGACGCCCAGAGTCATTCGTCGATAACGAGATTATTATTTCTGAAATTTCAAGGGACTAGATGAGAGTCACCGCCTTCTCCCTCAGACTCTCATCTCGCGTCTTCAGAACATCGAGGATGGCCAGCTCATGGACCGCAGCCAAGGTCAGGCAGGAGTTCTTTGCCTACTTTGCATCCAAGAATCACACATACATCCCCTCCTCGGCCACTATTCCTTATGAGGACCCCACGCTGCTCTTCGCCAATGCCGGTATGAACCAGGCGAGTCATAATGTCGTTATCCCAGTATTCCTCAGCCTCACCTCCTTTGTTTAGTATAAATCCATTTTCCTTGGCACAGTTGATCCTCACTCGGATCTGGCCAAACTGAAGCGTGCCTTCAACTCGCAGAAGTGTATCCGAGCGGGAGGCAAACACAATGGTGCGTCACTGGTTATGAGCAGTTATATCATGATTCCTTACGATTCCCAACGTACAGATCTTGAGGATGTTGGCAAAGATTCATACCACCACACCTTTTTCGAAATGCTCGGTAATTGGTCATTTGGTGACTATTTCAAGGTGCGCGCATGAGACTCTTTGGTAGTATAGCTCTGACGTTGACGTATTGCTCAGAAAGAGGCCATACAATATTCTTGGGAGGTCCTGACTGCAGTGTACAAGCTCCCGAAAGACCGCCTCTACGTCACATACTTCGAGGGCGATCCGAAGACTGGCCTTGCCCCAGACCTTGAAGCTCGCCAGTTCTGGCTAGACCAAGGCGTTGCGGACGATCATATTTTGCCTGGAAATGCGAAAGATAACTTCTGGGGTATGTCTCAACCCGAATGGCCTCGTAGCTCAAACTTATATATCTGTAGAGATGGGTGCTACCGGCCCTTGTGGCCCTTGCAGGTGACCCCCACACGCGTTTCACCCTCTGGTTCCTGGGACTAACCGTGAGAGTAGCGAAATCCATTTTGACAGAATAGGCGGTAGAAATGCTGCACATCTTGTCAACCAGGATGACCCCGACGTGCTTGAAATCTGGAACAATGTCTTCATGCAGTTCAATCGCGAAGAGGACGGTTCTCTTCGACCTCTTCCCGCCAAACATGTCGATACCGGAATGGGTTTTGAACGGCTAGTTTCCATCGTTCAGGATAAACGGTCCAACTATGATACAGACGTCTTCACTCCAATCTTTGCCAGGATTCAGCAGCTGACTGGCGTTCGGCCATATGCTGGCAAATTCGGTGAAGATGATGTTGATGATATCGACACCGCCTATCGTGTTATTGCTGATCACGTCAGGACTTTAACATTTGCATTGAGCGACGGCGGTGTGCCCAACAACGTTGGTCGAGGGTACGTACTACGGCGCATTCTTCGCCGTGGTGCTCGCTACGCGAGGAAGAAGCTTGGCGTCCCGATTGGCTCCTTCTTCTCATCGCTGATGCCAGTAGTTGTCGAGCAAATGGTAGGTTTGTATTCGCTCTATCATCTGCTTCGCGTTTCACAATTCACTGCCAGGGTGACGTTTTCCCTGAGCTCACGAAACGCATGGACGAGGTCAAAGAAATTCTTGACGAAGAAGAAGAGTCCTTCTCACGCACACTTGACCGTGGGGAGAAGCTCTTTGACCAGTACGTGTCGCGAACGCTTCAGTCAGGAGAAAAACAGCTCTCTGGGAAAGATGTGTGGCGCCTCTATGACACTTATGGCTTTCCGGTCGATCTTACGCGGCTCATGGCTGACGAATTGGGCCTCACTGTAGACGAGGGGGAGTTTGAGAAGGCACAAGCAGAATCCAAAGAGGCCAGCAAAGCGCAAAAGAAGTCACAGAAGGAGACAGTCAAGCTTGACGTTCACGATATTGCCGCACTGGAGAAGAATCCCGATGTTCCGAAGACAGATGACTCTGCCAAGTTCTGTGAGTAGGTTATTGCAGTCCATGTATTTTCTCCGGCGCTGAATGTGACTAGCCCTGGGGAACATCCAATCGAAAGTTGTTGCTCTCTACCACAACCGATCGTTCTTACAGACGACCGGGAAAATCCCCCATGATGCACTCTTTGGGGTCCTCCTTGATAAGACAAGCTTCTACGCGGAGTCTGGAGGGCAAGAACATGACACTGGCAGTATAGTCATCGACGACGTTGCCGAGTTCGAGGTGTCGGATGTACAGGTCTTCAATGGCTATGTTCTCCACATCGGACAGCTCAAATACGGTTCTCTCACAGTGGGTGATGAAGTCGTGTCATCATATGATGAGGTTAGTCGTATTCGTCGCGCTCTAGACGAAGTCTGACCCTCCGTTAAGCTTCGCCGCTGGCCACTGCGAAACAATCACACAGCTACACACATTCTCAACTTCGGTCTGCGGGAGGTTCTTGGCGATCATATTGACCAGAAAGGCTCTCTTGTTGCGCCGACTAAGCTGCGATTTGACTTTTCGCACAAGTCCCAAATCCATATGGGTGAGCTGACGAAGATCGAAAGTATGAGCCAGGACTGGATCAAGCGCAATGTCAAGGTATTCAGTAAGGAACTTAATTTGAAAACCGCGCAGAGCATCCCTGGTCTTCGTGCAGTCTTTGGTGAATCATATCCCGATCCTGTCCGAGTTGTCACACTCGAGTACGATGTGGTCGAGATTGCCAAAGATATCGAGAACCCGAAGTGGAGGAGTACGAGCGTTGAATTCTGTGGTGGGACGTGAGTGCCGCAATCACGAAATCTGTTCCTCATTTGACATTAACGTACGTATGTGTAGTCACGTCAACAAGACGGGTGAAATAAAAGACTTTGTGATAACAGAAGAATCCGGTATCGCGAAGGGGATCCGACGTATTGTTGCCGTCACCGGCCACGAAGCCGCTGAGGTTAAGCGTGTTGCGGATGGACTGCAGACGAGACTAGACCAACTCGAAGCCATGGACGGCAAGGAGAAGGATACTGGGCTGAAGGCATACCAGGTGGTATGTGACATCGCAAATTTTCGCGCAACCTCTTATTCATCCGCAATCTACCATAGGAACTGAATCAAGCGGATATTTCATTGATTCACAAAACTCAGCTATCAGAACGCCTGACCACGATCCGCAAGAATTTTGACAAGCAGAGAAAAGACAAGGAAAGTGCTGCGAACAAAGCAGTAAGTGTACGACTCTTCTGGCACAAACAAGTGCTGAGCTCAGGCTTGCAGGCTGTCGATAGCATGAAAACGTTTTTCAAAGAGAATCCGAATGCACAGGCATTCTTCGCCAACGTTGATGCATCTGGCAATGCTAAGGTGCGTGTAATTGCAACCGCACCTGTTCTTGGTCTGACAAGAAGCCAAAGATCCTGCAAAATGTAGCCCTCCAATGTCGTGGGATTGGTAAGACTGTGTACGTGTTCAGCGTAGACCATGAGCAAGGCAAGGTTGCGCATGTCAACTTTGTCGCGGACGACGCCAAGGCGAAAGGGCTTGACGGGCGTGTGTGGGCAAACGCAATTAGCGAAGTCCTTGGCGGAAAGGTATGCGTCCCACCTTTTGGTTATGCTCCCTGTGATGCTTAACGACATGGCAGGCCGGAGGCAAGGCGGACAGTGCGCAAGGCGTCGGGGTGAACACAGACAGGGTGGAAGAGGCATTGGAGCTTGCAGAAATCTTGTATTCCGAACAGATGGGAAATTAGATTGACCGAGTCATTGCGATATTGTATGATACCATGCGGAATGGATGTTTAACATACGTCTGCAGCTGCCTGGTGCCCCAGAGGCGATTCGGCGTGTTGTCCAGAGCTGTGAGGACAACGACGAGATAGACTTATAATTCTGTGGCTGGTGAGCATTTGCAAGAAACCTCAGGCACTATGTCATGACTTGATGCTGAAACTAACATTGAGTGTCTGTTCCTACCTCGTCCAACAAACATGGAGAAAAATGCAGGGAGTGAATTTTCCGCAGGCTTGGTCGTACTACCAAGCAGAAACAACCATCCCTTTGTTGTAGATGACCGCGCTGACCTCTCGCCGAAAACCAGACAATCATGTCCTGCCACATTCGCGCTGTGTTTGGCAGTCCCGCGAAAGTCTCAGTTACCAGTGTACCGTCTGGTGTCTATTTGCAATTACGGATATTGGTATATGGTCATTCGACTTCCATCGCATCGTCC
The DNA here is from genome assembly GCA_022592445.1 of Cytidiella melzeri. NCBI lineage: Eukaryota > Fungi > Basidiomycota > Agaricomycetes > Polyporales > Irpicaceae > Cytidiella > Cytidiella melzeri. Next base: position 4,598 of record JABYQR010000238.1, on the reverse strand, counting down.
ACATCCATAGGCAAACTGTCTATCTCACCCGTATCTAGGTCTATATCCAAGTCTTCCGGACTTGTGCTTGCAGGCGTGGTACGTGAGCTCAGATGTGTCTCCGTTACCAGACACGAGTCAAGCACCCCAGTGTCTCCCCTGCCATCGAGTACTGGTAGAGGCTTATAGAGCACCAGCGCCATACTCGGCCCTGCATCTTTCCGGCTTGTGAGCGCGTTTGCTCTCTGATCCCTGATTCGACTCAGAAGCGCAGAGTTTACAGTCAATTCTGGCGAGTCATCTGCTGAGTCTTCCAGGTCCGAGTCGTCTAGGTCAACAATGACAATCCCTGCACGCATGCATGAGCGAAGGTGAAAGATTACACGGAGAATCCTCAGACACTTACGATCTTTTTCTGGTTCGTACCACGACCTAGACTTCATGGTTACATCCTGTGGTTCCTGCACGGTCTGTGCTTCGGGAGAGCTGGGTTCCTCTACTGATCCCGGAAGAACAATAGACGATGCGTGTTGCGGATCAGTCTCGAAGTCGGCGTACGAGATATCACCCCATGTCGCGTCACCGGAGGCAGAGGTGGACGTGCTCTGCGATGCCCACGAATCGTTTTGAGCATGTGTCGTGTTTGGTAAGTGTGTGGACAAGGAAGGTGTCGACGCGAGAGGAGCATTGATCGTCTGGTTGAGAGATAGTTGTGCGAACCCGCTCTCGAGAATGCCACACTTGAAGCGTTTCCGTGGAAGGGCGAAACGTTCCAAGTCTGAGTCGGCAGAGCTACTGCTGCTTTCGCGTTCAACGGCTTTACGCTTGAGAGACGGCATACGAAACCAAGGATGCGACTGAACTGGGTATTGCCACGCACTGGTCATCGTCGAGAGGTGGACATGGGCGTTGTGTGCAAAGTCGAGCAGCGATTAATACTCGCCCACCTGAACCGAGGCGCCAGCATGCGAAACTTCTCGAACGAGCGCGCGCCGTTGAGCATTCTCAGACTCATTTCTCAGAACTCTGAGGCTTGATCGTATGCATTGACGGTCGGTGCATATTACATGCAGAAACGAGAAAAACCGATGGGCATGAGGAAATATACAAAGCGGGACAACTTTTTAGTATGTGTAGACCCAAGTACACCATCCAAGAAAACCACTCTAGCCACGCTTCTTGGACACACCGACGGTCTTACCACGGCGACCTGTGAAACAAGTTGTCACTCAGCCTTGCGCTCGACATGCCATCTCGTAACAAGGCGACTCACCGGTAGTCTTGGTGTGCTGCCCACGAACACGGAGTCCCCAATAATGCCTCAAACCACGATGTGCCCTGATTTTCTTCAGCCGTTCGAGATCGTCACGTAGTTTTGAGTCGACGGCGTTGGAAAGAATTTGGCTGTTCTTGCCGTCGACGATATCTCTTTGTCTGTTGAGGAACCAAGTGGGAATCTTGAACTGTGTGGGGTTTTGAATGATGGTGACGATACGTTCCAGCTCATCCGAGTTGAGTTCTCCAGCACTGTTGTTCGTGCTCAGACCACGCTGCGTGAATGCCCCAGGCCCGATCCGACTTACCGCTTATTGAGGTCAACATCCGCCTTCTTGCAGACAATGTTGGCGTAACGGCGACCAACACCCTTGATCTCGGTCATGGCATACATGACCTTGCGCTTTCCATCGACATTGGTGTTCAGGAGACGCAAGATGTGCTGTAACCAAGCTTGTGAGTCCTCCCTCCTCACAACATGGAGTGATGGCGTACTTGGAACTGCTGGTGGGCTTCCGGAACGACGAGAGACATGGTGGTTGTGTCGTAAGATGGCGACCTAGTAAAACACATTAGACATTATGTTTGTGCACCTCATCCAAAGCCTGGGCGCCGCATCCACCCTTTCTCCGTCCGAGTCTCGATACCACTTCCTTCCAGGTACCTCCCTCAGCAGCACAACGACGTCCCTGGGCTTAAGCCAAGCAAGATAGAGGCATACTCACCAGGATCTTGAGGTGTTCGTGCTGTCGCACACGGCGAGCGATGTAGGGCGTTCCCCATTCGGGCAATTATGTAATCGAGTCCCACGTGTCAAGCGCGTTAGTGTGTTGAACTGTATGTTATTTCCACTCGTCAAACTTCAGGTAAAAACCAGTCAGTTCTCGCGACCACTGTCCGGAGGTATTCGTACATGTCACATAACTGCTTCAACGGAAAAAGCGGTCAAATATCTATAGTTAGTTTGTAGTGTAGGTGCTCGTTCATGGTGACTGCATATGGCATATGGAGGGTACGGAAAGAAGTCGCGTCGAAAATATACACCCACAAGCTGAAGTACAAAGCAAGTCTAAGCAACAACAGGCACAGTTTGGACTTTCGTCTATGAGTAGTAGAGAGCTATCATCATCCATGTCACAATTTGTCAAGAAACATTCGTCCTCATCAAAACCCATGTCATCGAGGGATGTTGACACCTTGTCCTGCGTTTGCATAAAGTTGCTCCGCACGGTTCAGGTAAGAATGGTGGTGTCGAGCATGCGCGTGGGGATGGGGAACGTGATGCATCTGCATTGGAGTGTAAGAGTTTCGCAATGGCATGGTCGCAGCCGGACTGGTGATTGAAGACGTATTGGCAGACACTGCTTGACTGTTACTAGCGTGGCTGATTGAGTTCGTTATATGACGATGGTGGCCGTGGTGTGTGTGGCCGTGATGTGCGTGGCCAGCGTGCTCGTGCTTTCCATGCTCTTGTGACTGTTGCATGAGGTCAGTCATTGAAGTGTGGGGTGAGAGGGGGGTCGGAGTAGGAGGCTGTGAGGCCGCATGATAGGGCGTAAGCAACTCGGGGTGGCTCATTGACATCGAATGGTCAAACTGAGATTGAGACTGGTGGTGGGGAGACTGAGGCTGGGAAGGTAGTAAATTATGATGAGGCTGTATGAGATGCTGCTGCTGGGACTGAGCTGGAGCCTGGAGTTGTAAGCGTGGCTGAAGGGGTGGCTGCAGCGGGGCATTATGTCGATGGAGGCTTTGTTCATGCTGATGAATCACAGATGCCGGTGGCATTGCGCGCTCATCGACAGGGCTAGCTATTGACATCTCAGCATCGCGGTCCAAGGCGTTGTTGCCATGCTCAAGGTCGTCGTCGTCGTCTCCGTCTTGAGAAGTAGAGGCGGATGGTCCAACGTCCGAAGCTTGTGCAGCCTTCTGAGCTGCTATTTCTTCTGATGTAAGAAAACGACCCCCAGGGCCGCGAGGGCGGCGCATGGCATGCTTATGCCGCGATTCATGAAGGTACGGCTAGTGCACGACATGAACATGGGGCCCATGCCCATAACCAGCTATTTGCGCACCTTTCTTTGCCTTGACAGCCTGTGTACTTCCTCAAGCCGGGCTCTGGCCACACGCCTCTTGAGGATTCGGTAGTACTGCTTCGCATTCACATAAAGAGGCTCCTCGTCAATGGGTGCATCGTCTTGAATCTGGTCTACGGCCAGTTCCGGCTCGCGTTGATCCTGGTTGCTCGAAGGCTCTTGAGCGACCTGCGACTGTTGCTGTTGTTGCTGGATGAAGAGGCCATGAGGGGAGGCAGGGATTGAGGTGGGTGCTGGTGACGGGTGCGGGGACGGTTGTCGGGAGATAGCATGTTGCTGTTGCTGTTGGGGTGGAAAGAACTGGTATATATGCTGTTGCGAATGAGCTGGAGAACTGGTAAGTTATGTTTCCTAGCTGTTACTGAGAATAAGTAAAACATACGGTAAGCGTGATGATAGCCAGCTGAGGCGTTGAACAGCTGATCGACGTTCTCCATGATGATTGGCCGAACCAGTCCACCACTCACCGCCGTCTCTCCCGCCTCCACACATATTGGAGCGGAGCCACAAAATCCCGAGGCGCCAGCAGTAATCGTGGGAAAATTGGCGAATAATGGTTCCCACTACACTCCCAAGCGAACTCGATGTCGGGCGGATATGAGCGCGGGGTATGTCGTCGCGGCGACGAAAGAAGGCAATGTGGCGGTTTGAGGGATGGGTGTGCGACCAAAAAAATTGTCACTGAGATGGGTGTGATACACTGCTCCGACAACCAGCCCATCATGCCATCTGTCTGTAGCCAGTTTATCTGTACGAGCAATGATAGATATTGAGCGTACATATACACTGCTGTATGCACAGTTCAACTATCTGACCACCAGCTTATGTGTGATTGAACATGCACAGTGCAATCGCAAGCTGTGAGAGACTTGGGCAATAGACATATTAATCCCTCTTTGCTTGAGCTGAACTGGACAGAGCAGAACGAACAAATGACATAGTCAACACAACAACATGTAGATACAACTAATCGAGAGTACAATCAAACAACACGAGCTGCCCCTGAGATTCTGTCCAAATATCCCTGCAAATCTTCTTGTGCGTACGTGCAGCTACAGGTTCAGGTAGGAGCTTCTGTGTTAAGACCGACTATTGTCAAGAGACAAGTTGTCAAAGTCAGAACCCCTTGGTGCGGCTACACACAAGGTTGAATGATGGTCTAGGCCGTACAGTTGCTGTCAAGCACAATGGCAGACAGATGATGGATCAATAGAAGGAATATAGATAGAAAGTGGATAGACTGAGGTT
>JABYQR010000237.1:0-72724 GCA_022592445.1 Cytidiella melzeri | reverse complement strand
ACCTCAAGAGAAAGTTAGAGGGTTCATAGGGTTTGCCAATTTCTACCGCCGCTTCATTGAAGACTTCTCAAAGCATGCACGGCCTCTACACGACCTTACTAAGAAGGATGTGCCGTTTGTCTGGGGTCCAGCACAGCAGACTGCCTTCACATTGCTAAAGAAGGCCTTTACCACTAAGCCTATCTTGGCAGTCTGGGACCCTGAACTCCCTACACGTCTAGAAGTCGATGCCTCGGGCTATGCAACCGGTGGAATCATCTCCCAGAAATCGAAGGAAGATGGATTCTACCACCCTATTGCCTACCGGTCCGCGTCTATGACTGAAGCAGAGCGTAATTACAAAATCATTGATTGGGAGATGTTGGCCATCACCGAAGCTCTCAAAGATTGGCGCCACTACCTTGAGGGGCTCAAGGAACTGTTTGAGATCTGGACAGATCACGCAAACCTGCAGTACTCGAAAACTGCACAACACCTCACTCGACGTCAAGCACCTTGGTCATTACTTTTGGCTGACTTCGACTTCGTGTTGGTACACAAGCCTGGTAGTACCATGATACACGCTGATCCTCTCTCTCGTCTTCACTCACACGCTGTCACGGACGAGGAAGATAACAAGAATTAGGTGGTACTGAAACCGGACCATTTCCGCATCCTCGCTACCAGTGCACCCGCTACTGCTTCTCCGCTTGAATCAAAGATCCGAGAATGCACGGAACAAGAAGCAGAAGTTGCACAAGCTCTCGCTACCCTTCAAAAGAAAGGTCCTCGCAAACTTGTCGGCGGTTTACTCGAATGGGAAGAGAGTGACGGGCTCATCTATTACAAGGGAAAACTCTACATCCCTGACAACAAAGAGCTCCGTCACGAAATTGTCAAATCTTGCCATGACACACCCACGGCTAGTCATCCGGGCAAACACGGCACCATAGAGCTAGTCTCACAACACTATTGGTGGCCAAAGATGAATGCCTTTGTCGAGACTTATGTACTAGGTTGTGGTTGCTGTCAACGCTACAAGTCAGCTCCACACCCTAAAGCAGTACTACAGCCTCAGGAAACTCTGGCCGGACCTTGGGAACATGTTGAAGTAGATCTCATCACTCAGCTGCCGCCCTCTAAGGGATTCAATTTGATTGCGGTCTACGTTGACCACTACTCCAATCAAACGCACATCATCCCTACTACCACTAAGGTTAACACTGAGGGGATTGCTGATCTACACTACAAAGAAGTATTCCAACTTCACGGCATTCCCAAGAAGGTGTTCTCTGACTGAGGACCCCAATTTGCAGCGCGCTTCATGCATGCGCTCTATCACCGTTTGGGCATAGAGACTGGTTTTACAACCGCCTATCATCCGCAAGGAAATGGCAAAGTTGAACGCAAGAACCAGCATACCAAACAGTACCTGCGTCTATTCTGTCAGCAACAACAAGACGGCTAGGTTGATCATCTGCCGGCGGCTGAGTTTGCACTTGACTTGCGAGTACATGCGGGTAATTCACAAACACCGTTTGAGGTCATCTACGAATATCACCCCGACTTCACCATACCAGTCGGCAAGCAAAGCAATATCCTGTCGCTTGATGAGCGCCTTGACAACATGGCTCGAGTACGCAAAGAGATCAAAGCAGCTCTTTGTCTAAGCAAAGAAAAGATGAAGCAACTCTACGAATCTGAGAAGCAATCTCCATGCGTCCTCCAGGTGGGAGACATGGTCTGGCTGAATGCTAAGAACGTTCAGATCCACCAGGCCACTCCTAAACTTGGTCCTCGACAACTCGGCCCATACAAGGTCATTGAACGCATTGACGATCTTGACTACAAACTTGATCTACCCAGCTATCTCTGAATCCACCCCATCTTCCATATCAACCGTCCAAGTCACTGGCTTGACAATGGCAAAGACGTACCTCCACCTCCTGATCCTATCGTCATAGAAGGAGAAGAACAGTACGTCGTCAAGAAGGTGCTAGACAGCAGACTACATGGACAATGGAAGAAACTCCAATTCCTTGTCAAATGGGAAGGATATTCAGACAGACACAATAGCTGGGAACCAGTAGAAAACCTCGAGAATAGTCAAGAATTGATTCACAACTTCTACAAAGCAAACCCCGGAGTGCCCCAGGTCATCAAAGCTTCACTCTTCACAGATCTCCGCTCGCACCTTCGGGAATTCAATACCCAGACCAACTCCGCTTTCCTTCGCACAATCTATCCATCTACATACAATCTTAGCTGGAATGAAGGCAAACACATCGGTCTGGATATCTCAAGAACATCACACTGACAGGTAACGTTGAGTCAACGACACCAGAAGGGGAGAAACTTCCTAGCATCCTTCTGCCTAGACAATCGGGGAAATTCTGCTGAATCCCTGTAGACGGGTAGAAGACCTCTATCACCACAGCACAGTGATGCTTCGCGAGGACGCTTGATTTTAGGAGGGGGGTAATGTCATGGCCCGACTAGCCCTTAATTTTCGCAATTTACATCTTGTTTTTATCTGTAAAACTCCGGGCTGCAACCCAGTTGCAACCCTCTCTGCACAAACTCCTTTGCACGTCTATTAAACGCCCGTATCACGTTGCTTAGATGCTCCACACGGTCACATTACTTGCTACTACGTCACACTGGCATGTGACTTAGCTTAGTAAGACCACATGGCTACAAGCACATGGCTCAGCCCATAGCTAGGGTTTGACATCATAGATACCAATCACATGGAATCCTAGTGTTCTTTCCCTATTGTTCTCTTTATGGAAGGATGTTCTCACAGGTGTGGGAATGGAATATAATAGTTGGTCTCCTTTTAGATTGATTCTCTCACGAGTAGAGTTCTTGGCAAGGTCTAGACAATAGCTATTGTTCTCCTTTAGGTAGTTCTTTTGTTCTTTGTTCACACGGCTTCTTGCAAAGCCTGCCCTCAACATGGTCTGAAGTCTATATAAGATACTGCATGTACCCTCCTAGCCCCCCATCTCGACCTCTTGGTCTTTACTGGGCTAGGTAAGCAACCCCCTCTTGTACTACATAGCTGGTAGTAACAATACTAACTCGGTCTTTACTGGGCTAATAACTTGCATAAAGTTTGATAGCTGGTGAGAGCATTGTGCTTCAAGCCTGCCACCACCTCTTCGTCGTCTTCCACATTGTGTCCCTTTTAGTTGCGTCGAGCTTCGTCTCCGTGACAGTGTGCAGGCCCATTTCCTAGATAACAGTACCTAATTGACTTTTACCCAGGTTGCACAGGGGCTCAGGCATGGTGAAGCACAATCAGCCCTTACTTCTAGAACAGACTCTAAAACACACGTAAGAAGACAATAGAATTTGTAGTAAGTTTTCCATGGCAGACTAACATTTGGGACATGTATGTTCAGCAACAACACCTATCAATCATGTATTGACAACACAAGGAATACCAAGGTACCATTACATAGAGCAGGAATGACACGCTGATACGCCCGGAAATCGGCTAGGCGCGGAGACCCGGCAGCAGTCCGCCATTTGCGCGGCCCGCGTCATCCTGAGCGGCAAGTCCCTCCACTTTCCCAGCGTCACGAGCGCGAGGAGTTCGCCGAGAGCACGAGGAGTTCGCCGAGGTCACGAGGAGTCCGCCGAGGATCCGAGGACTTGACAAGGAGCAATACGCCGGAAACATCCGAGGCCGAGGAATCGCACCGAACTCTGACACACAGACACGCCCCTTTTTGCATCGGAGCATGGGCCGGCTAGCCACCAAGCGTTTCGGACACGGGTCGGACCAACGGTAGAAGAAACTTGACGCGCGAACCCCGTTTCAGGAAGACTCCTATCACGCCACGCTGTGCAACTCCTGGACGGCGCCTCATCACCTGCTCGCGACGATTGGCGCCCCTGCAGCGCAAGGGCGCGCGCCGCTACTCCACGTCGACCAACGCTGTGTCCCGCCGGGCGTCGACTCGCTGGACATTTTGCCTCCGCAGACGGAAGTATTCTGCCACCCCGTTTCCTCGCTCTCGCGTTTGGGTTTAGGACATAGAAGGAAAGGTTTAGGAGAGGGTCTTCAGGGTATATAAAAAGGTGTTGCTTGTACTGCGTAGAAAATCAATCAATCCCCACCCCAGTTTCCAGAGTTCACTTTACGCTTTGCGTTCGCGTCGAGGGAGTCTCTTCGCGCCCATAGCTGTAGCTTCTTCTGCGTTGTCTCACTGCGACCTTTTCCACGTTTATGTCCGCTGCATCTACCAACGACAACCCGCCTCGAGTCTGCCGTTACTGTCCAACTGTTCCCCACCTACCCGACGGTCGCTGCCCTTACCGCCCGCGCCCGCGCGAGGTTCTACGCTGTTACCCCATCATCCCCGCGCCCACGCCGCCGCCAGAACCCTCAGCAGCGCCTACGGTCTCCCCTGCGAGATCAACTCCTAAATCACCCTCGCCAGCGTCGTCCGTCGCGGACTCGCTTGAAAACTGCTCTTACTGCAATACTCAGAGCGATCATCCAATTCCCCTGCGTTCAGGACCTTTCGTCCCGCTCGACTGCGATCGCCCGCGCGCGCCGCACCCAGATTGCTGGCTATCTCCAGACTTTGAAGGCGAGGAGCACGAGTGCGAACTAGTACAGTTCAATCTTACCAGCTCAGCCAACGTCGTCGTTGGCCACGCATTTGCCTGTAATACGCATCGCCGTTCGGGAGGTGTTGTTCTACACTACCGCCCCCGCGCGCAGTCTGTCGAGTCCACTTGACTGCGATCTCGCATAGCCTTCCGCTGCGACTCGCGTGCCATTAGTTTATCTTTCTCTCACGTTTCCTTTCGGCTTCGTTATACTGCGTTTGCCTTTTAACTGTGTTATTTTACTGCGTTACTGCGTTGCGTTTCATCTTCACTGCGTCGAGCTTACTGCGTTCACTTTCACTGCGCCCGCGTTTTACAGCGACCACTTCATCTTCACCAGCGACCGCGTTTTGTGTTTGAGATTCATATTGCGTCTACGTTTATCTTCTGCGTCCCTCCGCGCGCCGTTCTCCTACAAGCTGCGACCTTTCACGCGCGCTCTCTTGGAGCCGCGCTATAACTCTTTCGCTTTCACCGCGCCGACTTGCCCTTTTACCCGCGATACGCGTGGTAGTTGCCCGTCTAGCTCCCTTCATATAAACTTTACCACAAAAACCTTGTCGCTCTTTTAGCACAGGTAAAACTAGGACTCTTAGACCACCTCGCATTACTTTAACACTTCCGCGCTTCCACATCTTTACACTTCTATTGCCACTTCGTGGTTGGTGGTGTTGTCTTTAAGGTTGTTCTAGTTTGAAGCGTGACTCAGTGTCACAACGCAAAGAGGGAGAACACTCACCCGTGCCCATAGTTGCCTAGGAAGAATTGCACAGCCCTATAGCTTGGGCCTCACACATAGTGTAGAGAATGACAGATGCACAAGAGGGTACACTACCCTCTCGTGCAATGGAAGGCATGGTTGCCGAAGCCCAACAAGTGTGTGAGCAGAGTCCAAATGCTGAGACTCCAGAGGTGGCCAAGAATTTATGGGGGATGTTCTCACATTTTGGTGCTGCTGTATTTAATTCACTAGCATTAGCGAGGCCGGCAAGCGGCAAGTATAATTCCGGAAGATTGAATGAAATATTACTTTTTGAGCCAGATTTGTAAGTAAACTTGGTGCTTGTAGCAGACAAACAAGTAATTCTGTTGGGAATAGCTTCTTCAATGGTTAATGTATAGTAATTTGGTGGTTTGTCTCCAATGGAGCACACAATCATTCATGAAAGAAGAGGGACTGTGCTGTATTGTTTGAAGTGCAATGATGGGTGTGAGTACAGAATTACAACAAGTTTATGGAGTAAAGCATGAAGATAAAGATTGTTTGACATGCATCTTCTTCTTAATGGTGTTGAACTATTTTAAATAATATAGATACAATTTGGTAAACTGCAGGAGCAGGGTTACAAGCGATTATGTTATTGATAGCAAATTGAATAAATCATATAGCATGAAATAGTTGATTGCACCTGTAACGTTTTTACCAGAAAGAACCTCAGGAAACAACTCTAGTCCTGGTAAGGACCTTGCCAAGCCCTCTGGTCATGAATACTGACTGTATCGTACGCATTTGCTATTGGTGACACCTTTAATAGGCAACTTGATCTAGGATAAAGTGACTGTACTACAAATGATGAGTTTGGTTGCAGGAAAACAAGCCATACATTGATGGGGGTAGTCACCAATGGTGGCAAGGGGCTTCATATATCTTCCCATGAATCTTGTGCAGTGTTCACTGCTGATGACAGAAAATTGCTTGCTTAAGAAATGAAGGGCTTGATATCCTGTTGAGGTATGAACTGCCTCATCTCCATTGAAACTGCCACAGGCTGTGTTCTGATTGTAACTCCTGCTTATAGAGCAACTAGTGGTTGTGGAACTTTGTGGAACAATCAAATGCAGTGCTTGCTGCTGATTCAACTATGTCCTGTTGATGTCTGAACTGCCTCAGCCCCACTAGAACTGCCACAGGCTGTGCTCTGATTGTAACTCCTGCTTATAGAGGAACTGGTGGCTGTGAAACTGTATGGAAGAATCAAAGACAGTGCTCTATTGTGATGCGACCACGGCCTGTTGATGTCTGGACTGCCTCAGCCCCATCAGAACTGCCACAGGCTATGTTCTGATTTTGACTCCTCCTTGGAGAGCAAGTAATGGTTGTAAAACTTTGTGCAACAATGCAATGCAGTGCTTGCTGCTGATGCAACCATGTACTGTTGATGTCTGAACTGCCTCATCCCCATTGTAACTGCTACAGGCTGTGTTCTGATTGTAACTCCTGCTTAGAGAGCAACTAACAGTTGCAAAACTTTGTGGAACAATCAGATGCAGTACTCACTGCTGATGCAGCCAGAAATTTACATTGTCCAAGAATGTAGGGGTTGAGAATTTGTAGTTAGCTTCCAAAGTACTGGTGATTCTTGCTCAGAGCCAATACTATGTGTGGCATGTCTTCCAATTGTATTCCTTGTTCAGAGAGCAAGCAATGTCTGTAGATTGCTGCACATGCAACTAACCAGAATTTGACATCATTTGCCAGCAGGAGTGGAGTTTGAATCTGAGTCTAGATAACTTTTTTCAGTAGACTGGCCATAACTTGCTTAATTCCACTTCAATTGACAGCATGTTTGTACCAAGATGTTGCCACAAGGTAGTGCTATCCAATAGTGTATAATATGTACAGATTTGTACCCATGTGCAGTCTGTAAAAATTAAAAACTGCATTTTGATTGCAAAAGTGATCTGATACAAAGTTATAAAGGGCTGATAACAAGGCCAGTGTGATGCCATCAGCTGTATTCATTGTTTTGTTATTGACACTGTTACTTTCTGTATTCTGCCATCAGATTCCCACACTTTGGGGGACAACAAGGTCACATCTGAAAAGGCATCAATGCGCTGGAGCACACTGGAACAATTCTTCTTCATTCTTCAGTAATTGTAACTCTTTGCAGAAGAGATCACAAAGCAGTTCCCCTTTTTCCTGGCTCTTCACTGCCTCTTGTCTGAGAGGCCAAACATCAATCCCATTGCCATTACAACAGGAGTTGGACCTATGGGAAGGTGTACCATCCATCTTCAGCCACTCAGCACTTGTCGTCATGAGCGTGAACGTACCCGTGATACAGCTCCCAACTCTCCTACATTCCGCACTTTTGGAGATGACGCAACCAACAGTCCTCCATTACCAGTGCCCTCCTAAGCTCCCCCACACTCTAGTTGTGATCCAAAGGTCTCTGGCAAAATGTCTGCTGAGAAGCTTGAACGTCTTCAGGCTTCTATAAAGTTGGTGAGCAAGAAGCGTGGGGTGGATGCTATGCTCTTGGACCTTGCAAGGTGTGTTCAGTGTTTTGTAAACAAGCACATGCTGATGAGGTTGCAGAGAAAACACTGCATCCCTTGCTGAGAATTGCCGGCATGAAGCTGCTCGTTTTGAGCATACACAGCTACTTGAGGAGTACAGGCCAGGAGTTTGGACTCTGGAGGAGTACCGCAAGAAGCTGAATGAGCTTCTTGCAAGTTCACCGAGTGAGTCTCATCAATATTCTCGTCTTTCAGATGAACTTGCTGTTCCTTCCCAATGTGGCGGCTCTCCAGAATGGGATGCTGAAAATAGACAACTTCTGTCTGATGATGAATAGGTTGGCTCTTCTGCATAGAATACAACATACACAACAATTGTCTTCATTCTGATGTAGATATTCTATATACCTAAACTTTAATCATATATAATGCTTTAAAAGCTGCAAGTTCATCAACTAGCTGCTGCCGTTTGCTATTGTGTTTTGCAGCATCTAATGTCTCTTGTACATCCCCAAAATTTTGTCCTCCCTCTTGTCCTGCATGTATACAGATAGATCTATCCATGTTCCCACTCCCTTCTACATCAATGAAGAGATTATGAAGAATGATTGCCATTGTAATCCACAACAGGCCTGCAAATGCTCGTTGTTATTGCGGATCAGAGCTCAGAGTCCTCTCAAGCACTGCCAGCAACCTTTCAATGCAGCCATGCAGTGCTCTGACCAGACACAAAAGCTAGCAACAACGGCATCAAAAAGATCGTTGTGTGGGTGAAGAGATGCTGGCTTCTTGTGAACAGGAATTGTTCTTGCATTACAAAGATATGCTGAGTCAGTCCATGCAAACTTGCCCTCATCATAAACCATGTATCTGGGGCTGTAGGGCTTTGATCCCCTTCAAATAAAATATTGTACATACTGAATCATGTATGTTAAACATTATTCTGAATGAATTCTACAGTCCCCCAGCCTGTAGGAACCTCCACAGGCAGATATGTGCTTGGGAGCATGTCAATTTCGCCTTTCCTCACCTTTGTAGCATCTTAGAAGCGTCAGAATTAGCGGCGGGGGAGATCTAATACCTTGTACTATTGCTTTTTAGGGTGCTCTAAACGACTGGATAGGTGCGCCAAGCCTGGGCTCAATGGGTACATGGTGGGAGGGCGCTTTGTACCTTTTGGGAGGCAGGAGGGGAGCAGGTGCACTACAATCGGCCCAGCCGCTATTCCGCCAATCGGGCACATTATCTTACGTCTATATACATGGGAAAACACTTTCAATTATGTGTGCAATTTATTGTGCAAGATGATCCCATGTGTGGCCACCCATCTCTACTCTCCACCATGTTCAATGCATAGCACCTTTTCCTTTGTCTCAAATAACATGGTTTCTTCACCAATTCTTCGCATATGTATCCAAAATTAACTTAACAAAGCCACTAGACGTTAGGAACAGTACATGTATATACAGAGGGCCAGACACCCCTGTGGCCACTACAGATCTGGCTACAGTGAGAGATCTATCAAGTAAATATTAAATCTGACTTCATAATCGTATTCTACACACTTTATTACTCTATATAGTCAAAAAGAACTAAGTGAATCGAAGGGGAAGCCATGGAATTATGCTATACAGCGCTCATCGTTGTAGACAGTGAGCGCGGGAGCGGGGACATTGCCGGAGATAATCCGCGCGTGATTGATGGGAGATGATGGTGAGCGCGAGGACAGGAGCACGATGGCCAGGGACCGATGATGTTAGATATTTGAGTTAATTCATGAAATGTGGAAGAATGTTTGAAAGCCGCGTGTTACCATAAAGGGATGAAAAATTGCTGCCACTGGCGGCGATCGTAATAGTAATACTATTAGTTTGTAATATATAGCAATAGCATCAAAGCAACATTGATTATACACCACCACTGTGCCCTCTGAGACCCCAACAGTTCTCGCAATGTTCTCTACTGAACCACCATTTCCATACCATCCCAAACAGTACAGTGTCACAGCTAGCTGCAGCTCCACTGGTACCTGTGGATTGTTGGAATTGTTGGTGAAAACAGGATGATTGTCAATCAAGTTCAAAAACGTTTGAAACACCTTTGGAGCCACTCGAAGCATGCTCTGAAACCGGTCGTGAGTGTGAGGACTTTGAGCATACACCCATGCAAGATGCAAGTTGGGAATGACAGCAGCAAGAATGCCAACATTGGTTTGAAGCTGCATAAGAGCATCTTCTAAATCGTCGGAAGAATTGATGATTTCCCAGAGCAACATGCTCCGGAGGTATGCTCAAGTGATCTCTGTGCAATATGGAGTGTAAGGCATAGCTGAGGATGGTTGAGAATGGTCAAGGAAGTGCAAGCAAAGAGAATTGATCACAATTGTTGGTGTGTTACATCTCTGTGACTGCCAAATACGTTAAGTGCCCATCGGGCCGGTTGCAAATCAGTGCATGAACTCTGAACTATTCTGATAACACAATGAGGCTAGAGCAGCACGCTGCACCGATTGAGAGGGGGGAAAAATCCGCAGAGTGCACAGTCTAACAATAGTTGAGCCCCTCCTGCCACCTTTGACTGAAAGTCCCTTCATCCCTGCCTGCGTCCACAGGAAACTGTGGGCTGCATCATCAACGACATCTAAGCCCCCCTTCACGCAGACATGCGTTGAAGGGGGGACAATACTCCTTGCTTGGCTGAGCTCTACAACGAGCAGCAACACTGTTGCAATACCCCTCATCAAAGACAGCCAACTGCACCTTGTGGATGAGGTTTCCGCACAAACCATTGCAGACAAGTTCGATTTCAATTGAAGGGAGCCGGCACTGCCTGTTGCAGCAAACACAGCCTGTCTTTTCTCCCTTGGCAACCACCTCACCCACATACTCCTGTCATCCCTGCTACTCTCAAGCAAGAGGTTTCTATGGTTCTACTGTCACCCATCACCGCAAGCATCACCATTGTCAAAAAGCCTGTGGAAACAATCGAAACATGCTCTAAGGAAGAACACTCTGTTGCTCCAATCACTGAGCTTCCTGATGTGAGCTTGTACTGCTTCAAGTGGGACAACTTAGCTGGAGCTGTGTTGCAAAACACACAGGACACTGCCGACAAGAATTGGGATGGCAAGTTCACCAACACTGAGCCCACATCATGAATGCTATGTCTTTCATCACAGACAATGGTGTGGCTCTCAAGTTGAGCAGTAAAGGAGGAGTCTATTGCCTGTTCTATCCGCTTGAGACAAAAATTGAGTTGTACCAGTTCATGGCAGCATCAGCTTAAGTTGGGGTCATGGTGCAACACGGTTTTGTCTGGTACTGCATAATGACAACTTCATTTACTGCAGTTGTAATTATAGAATGAGTGAAGTGCAAGAATTTTGGCAACTGAATTGCATATGGAAAGTGAGCATTCCAGTCAAGTTGATAATCAAATCTGTTACTGGTAACAAAATCACGTACAGTGCGCTACGCTCAAAACCGACCTCTTGGCGCCCCGTTTTCAATTTTTGTATCTAGTCCACCAAAATATTATCAAACTTACCAATTGTGTACGGAATGCATAAGGATAGCGTATAGCTATCGAGCTATCTCGTTACTTTCCTCCCGCTCGACGTCCGAAATTTTTGGCAGGAGGAAATTGAGAGTTTCCTATTAAGGAAGGCGTCTAATTGCTAAATAAGGTAATATACCCCCCGGACACTTTTCACGACCCCGTACACCGTATACCGTTCACCGTTCACCGTTCACCGTTCACCGTTCACCGTTCACCGTTCACCGTTCACCGTTCATCGCCCTCAGTTGGGGTTGTCGAGCATTCCTAAATCCATCATAATGCTGTTTGGAATGCGCCTGTGTGAGGTGTATCTCTTGACTGCAAATTCAACCTGCCTGTTGTTGAGGCCCTTGCTGAGAAGACAGGTAAGTGAGGACTGAACAACGGAAGAGTAAGCTGACATATTCAGCGCACCTGTATGCATCCATGTACCGCCACGACTTTCAAAAGAAAGCTCGAATGGTCTTTACTTCACATGAGTTCAGTAGTTCCGGGAGCAGCTCTTTACCGGTCTTGAATGTGCCATCAGTGAGGCACCGGAAGCCTGGCTCTATGCATCAGCTACGGGAGTAAATGGGTAAGACTTGTTTGAAGACTCACATCGTTTCACCCAGCCCCAGTACATCTTGATCGGGTTGAACTCACAGTGAAATTTCGGGAGGAAATAACACTTGTGTCCAGCTTCTTCCAAGAAAAGTTGGATCATGGGCTTCTCCGATTGAAAGTCTGCCTGCATCGAAAGCACGCGGAGCATGCAGCAGTGTGGTGAGTCGTTGATTGGATCGACGTCGCAGTCCTTGGAGTTGTCGTCGTCTTCCCACTGATCGTCGTCGTCGTCTGCTCCGATTTTTGCAGCCGCTTCCTCGCGTGCCTTTTTGTCTCGGGCTTTCTGAGACAACTTGCAGTTTTCGCAAATTCCGATCGGTTTTCGGCCGCCGTTCTTCTCGCGGATCCAGTCGTGCAAGCCGCGCTCTTCCAGCACAACTCGCATCCCCTTGGGCTGGCCACGGAAGTTGTAGTACCTGTGGTCCGGAGGCAGACTAGCAGGAAAGACCATGTCTTGAGGCTGACCACGGAGCTCTGGGTGAGGGTTGTCCATAGGAATTGTTGTCGTGTGCATTGACCGTTGATTACCGCCAGGATTCACGTTCATCTCGCGTGCATTCAGTGAGTCAGGGGCGTATGCTCCGTGGCCGGTCGAGTGATCCAGGTAGAACGTGGCGACACAGTCTGGGAACATGTAATCGAAGATCTTCACGACACGTCGCAGCTGAAAATGTTTCCGTGAGTTGGCTTATTAACTGACTGCCTTCAAGTTGCTTACCTGGTTGAGCAGTTTGTCTGCCGTCCAATATCCATCATAGTTCTTACCAGGATACATAATCTCGCGCGCATCAAAACCTGGTAATCGCTGCTCAGGTGGGAGTGACATCTGCGATTCGATCTGCTCCGGTGAGAGGCATAGACGGCCGGTGTCTTCAATAATAAAATCAGACACATGAATGGCTCTACCTTGGCCTTTCTTGCGCAGTGGCGTACGGCCTTGGCGTACCCATGCCCACTTGACAAGATCTCCAACGTGAAAAATGCTCTCATCCTGAAATACTGCAATGTGACGCTTCTCTGTGGGACCATTGAGCATGGGTGGGATGGGATCTAACTCCTTTCCTTCATATTGGGTGCAATATCTAGATTTGTCAATTAATAATCTGGTCGGTGAATTCAGCTGAAATGAGACATACCTTTCAAGCGACTTGATCTCTTTCAAGAACTTCTCCCGATATTTTGCAACATCAGGTCGCTCGTGACCGTCCACATAAGCTCCTTTTGTGATGAGACGCCGTTCATAACCAAGCTTCCGCAACCATCGCCGTGCAGCAGCATCAGTGATTTTTGATCCACTGAGGTTTAGCCCTAAATTTGGAATGATCACTTCGTTCACTTGCTTCACAAGATTGAGCGGAGTGATCTGCCATTCAAAGGTAAGCATCAGTGACGGTTTTCGTGAGACACAAAGTGAATTTACTTCTCCGTCAGCGAGAACAGTAAGATAACGGCGTACTGCAATTGCAATATGCTCATTATTCAGCAGAGATGGGTGAGCGTAATGTTGTCCCTTTCGGCTGGGAGGAAGAGTCCCGAAGCAAAAGACGTAATGTTTGAGATGGCGAAGTTGGCGGGCAAAGTAAGGACCCTTTCCGACCGATCGTGCAATGCTGAGACTTGCACGCTGAGCAGGATTCTTGATGCGGGGATTTCTTTTCATGTGACTGTGAAGATCAAGGTACATTCTCAGAGTATGCAGCTTGAATAACGCTGTTGCTGACTTGTGCTTCTTCGCCAGGTCGATCAGTTTACTGAGACGCACGGAAACTGTCTTGTCAATGTTGACATCGCAAAAGTTCTCGTCATCTTCATCTGCCGGATCAAGAAAATCCAAAGCATTTAAGCCCTGGTTCTGTAAAGGCGGCACAGATCGTGGCTCTGTCGTAGTTGTGACCTCGGCTGCTGTAGTGCTGAAAGCCGTCGCAGTAACTATTGGCTCCGAAGCTGGACCTGAGAATGTTGGGTGAGCACTGATTTGGGTTATGTTTTCCATAACAAACGTACCCTGCGCATTCATTGTCACAGCCTGAAAAGGTTCTGCCCGAGGTCCGGGAACATCAAGCTGCGTGGCTACTGCTGGTGAAGGAGAAGGGGCTCGAGAACGAAAATAACTATCGACGCGACTACAGCCTACTGCAGCCTTCTTGAGGACAGCTTTTTTCCGGTATGCTGTGGATGCTCCTCCTCCGGAATAGGTTCCTCGAGCCTTGAGGCGCGGCCCTTGTTGCCCATGAGCTTGTTTCTGTTTGATTAGGCAGGTAAGCATTTCTAACCGCTGCAGCTTGACTGCTGTTGCACACCTGATCCAATACAGTTTTTAAGAAGTCTTTTGCCAGACTCACAGCCTCATAAACTGCAGCTTCTTCGCGGGCAGCTTCCTCTTCCGCCGCGCTGTCGCCATCAGTATCCGTGAGCTCCATCAACTCGTCGTCGATTGAATCTGAGCCGGCCTCATTCTCGTCGACCGTAAAGCTCTCCATCATTATTGCCATGTCGCGGTCGTCCCCACTGTCGGACTCATTCATGTCATCGAGATTGAGAGGATTGTAATCTGGATCAACATGAAGAGCTTCGATATCGAGAAGCAAGCCGTCGTTGAAGTGCTGTGTCCCAGCAGACCGCTGTGATCGAGCGAGACGAACTTTTTTGCGCGCAAGAGGCATAGAGATTATTATGCTCAGGCCGATGTGAATGGGTAGCTACAGACTAATAGTTTAAAATTTTTCGTCCAAAATTGAGAATAGACGCCCAAAAAGTAAAGAATGCAGATTTACGGTCGGTTTGGTCAGTTTCCTTCCAAATCTCAAATTTCTAAGCCGATATCACACTTTTCAAGCACTCCCGAGGCGTGTCGGCTCTTGGCGTAGCGCACTGTAGCAATATGAGTATTCCTGGAAAGTGACTTACTAGTGATAAGATTATTTATTGAATTAAGTATTTCTGGGAAGTTAGTAATGAAAGTTACAATTCCTGAAGAATGAAGTAGAATTGTTCCAGTGCAGGCGACTGCTTTGATGTCCCTGTAGATGTAGCGCAACTGTCTCACAAAGTGTGGAAATTGATGAGGAATACACTATTGATGCAACTATGTTAGCTTTGTTACCAGCCCTTCAAAAGTGTGTGATAGATCCCATTTTTTCAATCGAAATACAGTCTCTGATTCTACAGCTGGAAAATGGGCACATATGGGTCCAAATCATATGCCTTTGGATAGCCCTATGTCTTGTCAATGGACTGGTAACAAACGTTTTCAATTTGGTGCAGAATTGAGGAATTCATGGCCAGATTACTGGAAAAGGTTGCTCAAAGTCAAATTGCAACTCAGCTGATCCCTTTTGTTACAGACTTGTGAAGCATATCTCAGCAGTTTCATACTCCCATCAATAACACTTATGTATGTGTGTAACAATTACACAAAGCCTACTTAACATAACAGCCAGGGCAAAAAAATGTGCATGGCAGGGTTCAAACCAGTCAGCTCCCTCACCTGCAGGTGTTTTAGTAAGCCAGATGACCTGAGAAAGTGTCTTTTTTGAGAAAAAAAAAAGACACTTTCTCAGGTCATCAGCATGACAAACATGGCCCGGCAACACTGTGACTTTGCAACCCACTGAGTTATAATTTGATTTTTGCAATACAGGCACAATGGTAGCAAGATCAGTTACAACTAACAAAATTACTCATGAGAGTGTCATTATTCCTGAGCATGATTGTATTGAAAGATGGTACCAGCAACAAAATTACTTTCCAAAGTATGTATTCTGAGCATGTTGATCATGAATGTTGTTACTGGTAACAAAATTGTTTATTGAATTAAGTATTCCTGACAAGTTACTAAGAAAGTTGTTACCAGTAACAGATTACTTATCAAAGTAAGTATGTCCCGCAAGTTACTAATGAAAGTTGTTACCAGTACCAGAATCACGTCCTAAAGTAAGTATTCCTGGTAGATAAGCATTATAAGCAATACATTACTAGTACAAGTGAGAATTCAGAATCAATCATAGAAGTAAGTAATATGGGCCAGTTAGTTGCACAAGCTGTAAAAAACTGATAAAATTCTTCATCAAATTAAGTATTTCCCCCAAGTTTGTAACAAAAGTGAGAATTGCTGACCAAACTACTTGCAAAGGTAAGAGTTCAAATTGACTTCTAAAAAATCAGTGTTTTGTGCAATTAGGTGAGAAAGCTGTCATTGCTGATGAATTGACTTATCAAAGTAAGTATTCCAGTTAAATTGAGAACAAAATTGGTTATTGGTACCCAAACTACTGATGACAGTGAGGATTCAAAACTATCAAACATTAAGTGTTTTGGTCATGTTAGTAACAAAAGCTGTCTCAAATGATAAAGTAATCTGAAATGATAGACAATTAAGTATTGTGGGCAAGGTAGTAATAGGAGCTGTTCTCAGGAAAAATACTGATACCTTCAACCATTCCAGGCAAGTTAGTAAAAAAAGTTGTTACTGGTAAGAAGAATATACAAGTCATTATTCTGTTTAAATTAGACAAAAAATGGTTATCAGTCAGAATTCTGAAGAACATTACAGATCAAAAATCGATGAAAATTGAACATTCTGTGCATTTTATCAATGAAAGCTGTTACCAGCAACAATACTGCTTAAAAACATTGTTTAAATTATTATTCTGGGCAAGCTAGTCAGAAAAGTTGTTGCCAGTACCAGAATTGCTTAAAAAGAAGTATATCTTGCAATCAGAAACAAAAACTGTTACCAGTAAAAAAGTGACTTGTAAAGGTGAGGGTTCACAATTCCTTCTGGAAGTAAATGTTATGGCCAAGTAAGCAACAAAAGCTCTAACCAGTTGCAAGATTGCATATAAAGGTAAGGATAATAAGGTCACAAAAGTTCTTACCAATAACAAAATTGCACTCGTAAAAGTAAGTATTCCGGGATTTTTGGTTGTGAAAGTTGAAGTTGTTGCTAGTAAATTATACCAGTATTGTTCTAGGCAGGTTAATTTTGGCAGTGAACATTCCAGACAAAGTAAATTGGGCAATGTCTACCTGTAACAACAGTATCTTTGCAGTCAGGCATTCCAGTACAAGCTACCAACAGAAGATACTGCAACCAATCCAGCCAGTCATAGGATTATCACTAATGAAAAGGTAGTCTATGAGACTGAGTGCTATCAGGAATGTTACTTATGAAAGTTACTAGGAAAGTTCATTTCCAAGGTCAATACAGTTTTGAACCACAACAGATGTTGTGGGTGACTCCAAGCACATTTGTAATGTCACAGTATCTTCAAGGTGCCATTGATCACCATAAGGTCATGTTGACAGATATATTAAGTCTCCACACAACTCTTGTAGTTATGCTGTGCATATGCCCCCTTGTTGTCAAACAAAGCTGAACTGTGGAAGTAAATATAGCACAATGATTCACTCAAACATATGTGATGAAACAATCAAATCCGCCACATTATCTTTCTTCAGAGTTTCATAGGTGAAGCAGAAGATACAAGTTGATAAGTTCAGGAATTGTATTTGCTGCATGCCGGCCCCACTACAACTAGTTGTTCCTGGTAAGGACCTTGCCAAGTAATCTGGCCATGAATATTGATGGTAGTAAAAGCATTTGTTATTGGTGACACCTTTGATAAGCAACTTCATCTGCAATAAAGTGATTGTACTACAGTTGAGAAATTTCCTTGCGGAAAAAAGAGCGATACATTGATAAAGGTAGTCACCAATGGTAGTGAGGGGCTTCATATATGTTATCATTAATCTTGTGCAGTATTCACTGCTGATGCAACAATCACTTGTGGTGCTCATCAGAACTCACTGCCGATGCCAGAAAACTACTTACTTCAAGAATAAAGGGCCTGAGGGTGTCTCAATAGATCCACTCCCAGAACATGTAACATGTGTCCTGTTGATGTCTGAACTGCTCCATCCCTGTTGGAACTGCCACAGGCTGTGTTGTGATTGTAACTCCTGCTTAGAGAGCAACTAATGGTTGTCAAACCTTGTGGAACAATTAGATGCAGTGCTTGCTGCTGATGCAACCACATACTGTTGATGTCTGAACTGCCTCACCTCCAAGGGAACTGTCGCAGGCTGTGAGACTCCTGTTTAGAGATCAACTAATGGTGGTGAAACTTCAGTAGATTGCTGTACATGTATTCAACCATAATTTGACATCATGTGCCAGCAAGAGTGGAGTTTGAATCTGAGTCTGAGTGACTTCTTTCAGTAGACTGGCCATAACTTGCTCAGTTCCACTTCAGTTGACAGTATGTTTGGACTAGGATGTTGCCAAAAGATAGGGCTATCCAAAAATGTATAATTTCCACAAATTTGTACTTATATGCAGTCTGTAAAAATCAAGAAGTGCATTTTGATTGCAAGAGTGATCTGATGGGAAATTTTGAAGAGCTCATAACAAAGTCAGTGTGATGCCATCCACTGCAATCATTGCTTTGATGTTGAGACTGTTACTGTCTGTATTCTGCCATCAAATTCCCACACTTTGGGGCATAAAAGGGTCACATCTGAAAAAGCATGGTAGCAAGGGGCTTCATATATCTTATCACCAATCTTGTGCAGTGTTTACTGCTGATGCAACACTCAATCGTAGCACTCATTTGCTGGAGCAAAACATAATGCACATGCTCTAAGAACCAAGGGGTTGGAGATCTCATGCTAAGATCTGGTCTCAGAACATGTTACATGTGTCTTGTTGATGTCTGAACTGCCTCATCCTTATCTGAACTGCCACATGCTGTGTTCTGATGGTAACTCCTGGTTCAGAGAGCAACTAATGTTTGTGGAACTTTGTGGAAAAATCAGTTGCAGTGCTCACTGCTGATACAAGCAAGAATTTTCATCCTCCAGGAGCAGAGTAGTTGGGATTGTCTTATAATCTGCTCCCACAATAATGGTCATTTTTCCTCATATTTGTGCATTGGGTTCTAATGGTGATTCTTGTGCAACCAGCAAGCAATGTGTGTAAATTGCCCTACATGTCTACAATACACTTGAGTGCCTAGCCTAGCATTAGCAAGGCTGGCAAGCGGCGAGGACAATGCCTGAAGAGTGAATGAAATATTACTCTTTGAGCCATATTTGTCAGTAAACTTGGTGCTGGTAGCAGCCTGAACAAGTAATTTTGTTGGGAATAGCTTTTTCAATGAGTAATGTATAGTAAGTTGGTGGTTTGTCTTCACTGGAGCACATAACCATTCATGAAAGGAGAGGGACTGTGATGTATTGCTTGAAGTGCAACAATGGGTGTGAGTACAGAGTTAAAACAGGTTTGTGAAGTAGAGCATGGAAATAAAGATTGTTGGACATGAGTCTTTTTCTTAATGGTGTTGAACTACGTTAAATAATTCAGATGAAATATGGTAAACTGCAGGAGCAGGGTTACAAGTGATTATGTTATTGAGGGCAAATTGAATAAATCATATAGCATGAAATAGTTCATAGCACCTGTGACTCTGTTACCAAAACAAACATCAGTAAACAATTCGGTTCCTGGTAAGGGTCTTGCCAAGCCATCTGGTCATGAATATTGACTGTATGACAGGCATTTGCTATTGGTGACACCTTTCAAAGGCAACTTGATTTAGGATAAAGTGACTGTACTACAATTGATAAGTTTAGTTGTGGGAAAAGGAGCCATACATTGATATAGGTGGTCACCAATAGTAGCAAGGGGCTTCATCTATCTTGTCATTAAACTTGTGCAGTGCTCACTGCTTATGCTAGAAAATTGATTGCTTCAACAATGAAGAGCTTGAGGGTGTCCCATTAGATCAATTGCTAGAACATGTTACATGTGTCCTGTTGATGTCTGCACTGCCTCACCCTCATTGGAGCTGCCACATGCTGGGTTCTGATTGTAACTCCTACTTATAGAGCAACTAGTGGTTTGGAAACTGTATGGAAGAGTCAAAGGCAGTGCTCTATGGTGATGCAACCACGTCCTGTCGATGTCTGAACTGCATCAGCCCCACTGGAGCTGCCACAGGCTGTGTTCTGATTGCAACTCCTCCTTAGAGAGCAACTAATGGCTGTGAAACTTTGTAGAACAATCTGATACAGTGCTTGCTGCTGATGCAATCATGTCCTGTTGATCTCTGAGCTGCATCACCCTATTGGAACTGCCACAGACTGTGTTCTGATTGTAACTGCTGCTTAGAGAGTAGTGGTTGTGAAACCTTGTGAACCAATTAAACGAAGTGCTTGCTGCCAATGCAACCTCGTAATGTTGATGTCTGAACTGCCTCACCCCCATTGTAACTGCCACAGGCTGTGTTCTGATTGTAACTGCTGCTTAGAGAGCAATTAACAGGTGCAAAACTTTGTGGAACAATCAGATGCAGTACTCACTGCTGATGCAGCCAGAAATCAAGAATGTAGGGGTTGAGAATTTGTAGTTAGCTTCCAAAGTACTGGTGATTCTTGCTCAGAGCCAATACTATGTGTGGCATGTCTTCCAATCGTATTCCTTGTTCAGAAAGCAAGCAATGTCTGTAGATTGCTGCACATGCACCTAACCAGAATTTGACATCATTTGCCAGCAGGAGTGGAGTTTGAATCTGAGTCTAGATAACTTTTTTCAGTAGACTGGCCATAACTTGCTCAATTCCACTTCAATTGACTGGATGTATGTATCAGGATGTTGCCACAAGACAGGGCTATCCAATGGTGTCTTATATGTACAGATTTGTACCCATATGCAGTCTGTAAAAATCAAAAACTGCATTTTGATTGCAAAAGTGATCTGATACAAAGTTATAAAGGGCTGATAACAAGGCCAGTGTGATGCCATTAGCTGTATTCATTGTTTTGTTATTGACACTGTTACTTTCTGTATTCTGCCATCAGATTCCCACACTTTGGGGGACAACAAGGTCACATCTGAAAAGGCATCAATGCGCTGGAGCACACTGGAACAATTCTTCTTCATTCTTCAGTAATTGTAACATCATTTTGCTTAGGTGTCAGCAAGTACAAGAGTGGTGTTTTGACCTGAGTCAGAGTGATTTGTGTCAGTAAATTGGCCATACCTTGCTCGATCCCACATGAATTGACAAGAATTCTGGCCCAGGATGTTGGCACAAGAGCAGGCTATCTGGTGATGTAACTAAGCTTCCAGCTTTGTGCCTACATACAGTCCCTCAAAATCAGGAATGGTATTCTTCATTGCAGAAAGTGATCTCATACAAAGCTAGTGTAATGCCTTCAACTCTGTTGGGTGATTTGATATTAGTTGTTAGTTTTTGTATTTGCCATCATATTCCCATGATTTGGAGATGAGAGGGTCACATCTGACAAAACATCAATGTGCTGGTGCACACTGGAGCAATTCTTCCTCATTCTTCAGTAATTGTAACTGTTGTACAGCTCTACCTTGTGCCAATGTCCTGCTTCAAGAAATTACTTACTTGGTGTAGATTTTGAGCAAATTAAAACCAGTGACTGAAGAATGTTGCTCAACACAAATGTACCAACATTGATCTGAAAAACAATTGCCAGCATAATACAGTCTATTTCAGACATGTACAGCAATCCACAAATATTATTCAGTCTTCAGCAACCATTACCCATGGTTTGGGTACTGATTTCCTCAATACATTGACTAGCGTTAGCAAGGCCGGCAAGTGGCAAGTACAATTCCTGAAGATTGAATGAAATGTTACTTTTTGAGCCAGATTTGTGAGTAAACTTTGTGCTGGTAGCAGCCTGGACAAGTAATTTTGTTGGGAATAGCTTCTTCAATGAGTAATTACAATTTCTCAAGAATGAGAAAGAATTGTTCCAGTGTGCTCCAGCACTTTGATGCCTTTTCAGATGTGACCTTTTTGTCCCCCAAAGTGTGGGAATTTGATGGCAGAATACAGACAGTAACAGTGTCAATAACAAAACAATGAATATAGCTAATGGCATCACACTGGCCTTGTTATCAGCCCTTTATAACTTTGTATCAGATCACTTTTGCAATCAAAATGCAGTTTGTGATTTTTACAGACTGCATATGGGTACAAATCTGTACATATAATACACCATTGGATAGCCCTGGCTTGTGGCAACATCCTGGTACATACATCCAGTCAATTGAAGTGGAATTGAGCAAGTTATGGCCAGTCTACTGAAAAACGTTATCTAGACTCAGATATAAACTCCACTCCTGCTGGCAAATGATGTCAAATTCTGGTTAGGTGCATGTGCAGCAATCTACATAGTCTCGAACCAGACGATTCGGAAGTTGCCGCGCTCCTTCCTTTTCCAGGCTTGCGGAGTTCCAAAAAGACAAAGAGACCGCACGCCTGGACGTCTGGTGTAATTGGTATGGGGTGCGTACCGATCAATCGTACGTGACCAAATCAGGTCGCACGTCGAGTCCAATGTCGCGGCCAGCGACACAGCGTGGCCCGAAACGAAACTTGATGTAGCTTACCATTCGTTCATGACTGTCTCTGTTCAGCATTTCCGTAGGTAGCTGCAGTACATAGCTTTTCTTGAATGCATGTTTTGAGTGAGTAGCATAAGAACTGAGAAAAGCAATATTCATTTACACTTCGTACCCACCGCGCCTGAGCTAATGGACGAGCGATGCCACCAGGTCGCGTCCACAACGCGTCGCCTAGGCCGACCGCTTCCACTCTTGTGCCAGCTCTTGCATCCTCTCTGTCTTCTCTCCTCCTCTCCTCCTCTCTTTATAGTTATTAAGGCGTTCGTTTGTTCTAGGGGGCTGCAAGGATTGTTAAAGTCCGCGTCAATGCGCGCAGCGTCCTCTTCTGAGATTGGGTCAACTTCTGCTGGGTGACGTTCGTCGTCGCCATTGTCGAGTACATCAAACGGAGGGGAAGGCATGACATAATTGTATGAGGGAGCGCAAGATGACTCGTGCAAAAACAGTAGTATTGCCAAGTGACACTGGCAGTAAAGAACAGCGTTAACAAGATTGGGCACTAATAAGGTCAACAGATTCGAGAAAGCCTTCATTCGCGTCACGCGCAATTGATCGGTACGCGCCTCATACCAAATTCACCAGACGTTTGCCTTTCTCGCCTCATTGTTTTCTTGGAACTCCGCAGTTCCAATTGAGGAAACGCGAACGGCTGGTTCCGAGACTACAATCTACAGACATTGCTTGCTCTCTGAACAAGGAATACGATTGGAAGACATGCCACACATAGTATTGGCTCTGAGCAAGAATCACCAGTACTTTGGAAGCTAACTACAAATTCTCAACCCCTACATTCTTGGACAATGTAAATTTCTAGCTGCATCAGCAGTGAGTACTGCATCTGATTGTTCCACAAAGTTTCACAACTGTTAGTTGCTCTCAAAGCAGGAGTTACAATCAGAACACAGCCTGTGGCAGTTCAATGGGGATGAGGCAGTTCAGACATCAACAGGACATGGTTGCATCAGCAGCAAGCAATGCATTGGATTGTTGCACAAATGTTCACAACCATTGGTTGCTCTCTAAGGAGGAGTTCCAATCTAAATACAACCTGTGGAAGTTCTAGTGGGGCTGATACAGTTGAGACATCAACAGGATGTGGTTTCATCAGCATAGAGCACTGCCTTTGATTCTTCCATGCGGTCTCACAACCACCAGCTGCTCTATAAGCATGAGTTACAATCAGAACACAGCCTGTGGCAGTTCCAATGGGGGTGATGCAGCTCAGACATCAACAGGACATGGTTGCATCAGCAGCAAGCACTGCATCAGATTGTTCCACAAAGTTTCACAACCATTAATCACTCTCTCAGGAGGGGTCACAATCAGAAAATAGCCTGTGGTGGTTCTGATCTGGCTGAGGCAGTTCAAACATGAACAGGACGTGGTTGCATCAGCATAGAGCACTGCCTTCGATTCTTCCATACAGTTTCACAACCATCAGTTACTCTATAAGCAGGAGTTACAATCAGCACACAGCCTGTGGCAGTTCTGGTGGGGCTGGTACAGTTGAGACATCAACAGGACGTGGTTGCATTAGCATAGAGCACTGCCTATGATTTTCCCATACAGTTTCACAACCACCAGTTTCTCCACAAGTAGGAGATACAATCAGAACACAGCCTTTGACAGCTCTAATGGGCGTGAGGTAGCGCAGATATCAGCTGGACGTGGTTTTCTCAGCAGCCAGCGCTGCATTCAATTGGTCCACTAAGTTTCACAACCACTACTCTCTAAGCAAGAGTTACAACTGTGGCAGTTCCATTGGGGGTGAGGCAATTCAGACATCAAAAGTGCATGGTTGCGTTGGCAGCAAGCACTGCATTCGATTGGTCACAAGGTTTCACAAACACTTCTCCCTAAGCAGGAGTTACAATCAGAACACAGTCTGTGGCAGTTCCAATAGGGGTGATGCAGCTCAGATTGTGGTTGCATCAGCAGCAACTACTGCATCAGATTGTTCCACAAAAATTCACAACCATTAATTGCTCTCTAAGGAGGAGTTACAATCACAACACAGCCTGTGGCAGTTCTAGTGGGGCTGATGCAGTTCAGACATCAACAGAACATGGTTGCATCACCATAGAGCACTGCCTTTGATTCTTCCACACAGTTTCACAACCACTAGTTGCTCTATAAGCAGGAGTTAAAATCAGAACTCAGCCTGTGGCAGCTCCAATGGGGTGAGGCAGTGCAGACATCAACAGGACACATGTAACATGTTTCAGCAATTGATCCAATGAGACACCCTCAAGCTCTTCATTGTTGAAGCAATCAATTTTCTAGCATCAGCAGTGAACACTGCACAAGATTAATGACAAGATAGATGGAGCTCCTTGCTACCATTGGTGACTACCTTCATCAATGTATGGCTCCTGTTCCCACAACCAAATTTATCAATTGTAGTACAGTCACTTTATCCCAGATCAAGTTGCCTATCAAAGGTGTCACCAATAGCAAATGCCTATAATTCAGTCAATATTGATGACCAGATGGCTTGGCAAGGTCCTTACCAGGCACAGAATTGTTTACAGAGGTTCTTTGTGATAACAAAGTCACAGGTGCAATTAACTAATGCATGCTATATGATTTATTCAATTTGCTATCAATAACAAAATCACTTGTAGCTCTGCTCCTGCAGTTTGCCAAATTGTATCTAGATTATTTAACATAGTTCAACACCATTAAGAAGAAGATGCATGTCAAACACTCTTTATCTCCATGCTCTACTCCACAAACTTGTTTCAATTCTGTACTCACACCCATTGTTGCACTTCAAACAATACAGCATAGTCCCTCATTTTCATGAATGATTGTGTGCTCCTGTAAAGACAAACCACCAACTTACTATACATTACTCATTGGAAAAGCTACTCCCACCAAAATTACCTGTTCAGGCTTCTGCCAGCACCAAGTTTACTTACAAATCTTGCCCAAAAAGTAATATTTCATTCAATCCTCAGGAATTGTACTTGATGCTTGCCGGCCTTGCTAACACTAGTGTTTAGGAAGTTGGTGGTTGGTCTTCACTGGAGCACACAATCATTCATGAAAGAAGAGGGAATGTGCTGTATTGTTTGAAGTGCTACAATGGCTGTGAGCACAGAATTAAAACAAGTTTGTGGAGTAGAGCATGGAGATAAAGATTGTTTGACATGCGTCTTCTTCTTAATGGTGTTGAACTATATTAGAGAATCTAGATAAAATTTGGTAAACTGCAGGAGCAGGGCTACAAGTGATTATGTTATTGATAGCAAATTGAATAAATCATATAGCGTGAAATAGTTGATTGCACCTGTGACTTTGTTACCAAACAGAACCTCAGTAAACAACTCTGTTCCTAGTAAGGATCCTGCCAAGTACTCTGGTCATGAATATTGACTGTATTACAGGCATTTGCTACTGGTGACACCTTTGATAGGCAACTGAATCCGGGATAAAGTGACTGTACTACAATTGATAAGTTTGATTGCAGGAAAAGGAGCCATACATTGATGAAGGTAGTCACCAATAGGGCCGTTCAGAGTGGACGATTAAGGTTGATTCTTGGGTCTGATTCTGGTTTGATTCTGCAGCGGTGGTCTGGGGTCCTACTCCGTGATTATTCGCGCGATTAACGGGAATCATGCTTAATCGCGCTCCCTTGTTGTCCCTCCTCTGGAGGAGGGACGACGAGAATCAAGCCTCGATTCTCGCTCTCCTGTACTTACTTGGTACTTACTTATAACAAATTTAGTTACCATGATAACAAAACATGTATACCCCTCTTTTGAAAACAACTGTCCGCCGCCCCTCTTTGATCCTCACTCCACCACTCGCCGCTATCACCATGGCCAAAAAGAAGTTGACCCCGAATTTGACCCTGCACGCACCAACCAGCATGACCGCTGGCGACAAGGCCCTATAAAAAGGAAAGAAAGCCCAGGGAGTTGCCGGAAAAGGCAAGAATGGCATAGAGACACCTAACGTCGAAAAGGGCACAGATGCCAAGATTGCTGTTAAGTATGGTCTCCTATGGTTCTCTAGATGTAGACAGGCACAAACTGAGAAATCTGACAGCTGGTCGAAGGATACGATGCTCACTGACAAGCTTATCAGCAGCATTCTCGACAACACTGAGATCAAGTCCTGCTTATACTCTTCTGTGGGTGGGAATGTTTCTACCAGCCATGGAGGTGGCAAGACAAAGTCCGAGCACCACTGGCAGCTAGCCATCCTTGTCTTTGGAGACCACCCTGACTACGAAAAGCTCATAACGAGCGCAAAGGCGGATCTGAAACAGAGGTCGGCTTGGGCTACTAAAGTGAAGAACCGGCTGTCTTCGTGAGTGGTAGACTGTACCTTGGCTTCTGCTTCTTTTTGAACACTGACGTTTCGTGCAGGCTTGAGTCAACCTATGCTATGCACATGGAGTCAATGGGCAAGACGGGCGCAGGGATCAATCGTGAGGACGAGATAGACATGACCATGGATAACGAATTTGTGAACAAGTGGGGTACGTGACATGATAGTGCTGAGCTCCATCTACATGCTAACATTCAGATTTCTACGGTCTACGTGCATGCAGAGAAAATAAAGCAGGAATTCCCGTGGCTCTGGGATATGAAAGAACTTGTCAAGGAGCGGCCTAACCGAGTGCGCAAGGGTCTCGGAAATGGTGATACCAAAATCGACCTCAACGTCATCATGCCTGGTGCGGAACACAATGGACGCAAAGAGAGTACCGGCAATATCACCAGCCAAAGCGCGAGTTGCTATGACTTTGAAATGAGTTCGTCCGATGAGGAGGAAGAGGAGCAGCATGGCGCAAGCTCGGTGGTGCCATTGAAACGTCGTACCGAGGATGCACCTGATGACAGTGATGCGGAAAAAGGTATGTAATCATTCCGACCCAGAATTGACCTTGCTACATGTACTCACATTCTCTAGCTACCAAACCGCAGGTCAAGTCCACGAAAAGGACTCCGGCTCGCCCCAGCACCTCGGTGGCAACTCCTGCTAAATCTTCTCCTACCGCAGCAAAGAGGTTCAAGGGAGTCGATGCACTCAACGAGCTTGGTGTGGCGGCAGAGGTTACGGCGCAGAGGCAACTGGAGGTCAAGAAAGCAAAGATCAAGGCTGACAAAGACTTACAGAAGGCTAAGCTCAAGGCTAAGTTAGCGGCGGTGGAAGCACGAGAGAGGCGAAGGACCCTGGCGATGCAGCATGAACACGAGATGCAGATGATGAAGATGAGGTTGAAGTACGAGCGCGAGCAGAAGTCTGGCCATGGACCTCCGATGTTTGCCAGTGCACCCGACCAGCTGCAATTCAACGCTCCCGGCCCTTCTTCCTTCAGTGTGGATGCAGGTCCAACGGACCACTTTTCTCGCTCTGACTCCGAGTTCTCTCGTGAAGGATCCAAGTTCCCTGACGGAGTTTCCCATATGTACAACACAAACGGTGCTCACGATAGTGGCTTCTAGCTGAGGTATACATACTTGTAGTTATTGCTCTCAACTGTCTCTCTGGCAGACAGTGCTCAATCGCATGTTTTCTCTTACCGAACCACTACCGCCGCACAACAGTCAATGCGAGCGCCTCTCTGTCTTTCTCTCTACCTTCACAGTGCTCGCAGACACAAGGTACGTATATTTGTGCCTTTCTCTCTCCTCTCTCTCCTCTCCTTTTGCAGATCCAAGGATGACAGGAGCAACGCGACATCTTGGAGGCCGAGAGGACTGCACGTTGACGGCGTGAGCAACGAGGTCAGCGACACAGTGTACCACAAGGTTGGCATGAACAACGAGGACGGCAACGCAGTGGACTGTAGATGGATGCCCAAACAATGAGGACGGCGAGGACAACAAGGATGGCGAGAACAACGAGGGCGTCGAGACCAACTGATGGTGCATATACTTGTGCCTCTCTCTCTCCTGTTGCTCCTCTCCTTTTGCAGATCCAAGGATGGCGGGAGCAACGCGACATATCAGAGATCAGGAAAACCAGCGCCGCAGGGATTGCAGGTGAGTTTCTCTCAGATACCTCTACTGTGCAGGGGCAACTCCGCAGTGTAACCACCCACTCACGACTTGAGCATGCTCAACACCTTCAACGGGGCCGCACTGTTGACCGCACTGCCCCATTCTCCCTCTATGCAAGTAGGCACATACAACACCTACACTCACACTCAACATACTCGGGGTCACGAGCAGCGCCGCCGTCAAGACCGTCACCGTACGACATCCCACCCGCTTCAGGCCTCATCCGCGACGGCGACAAAGGTTACACACACCTTCAACGAGGCCGCGCTGTTGACCCCACCGCCCTATTCTCCCTCTATGGTCACGAGCAGCGTCGCCGTCGAGACCGTCACCGCACGACATCCCACCCGCTCCAGGCCTCATCTGCGACGGCGACGAAGGTTACACACACCTTCAACCAGGCCGCGCTGTTGACCCCACCGCCCCATTCTCCCTCTATGGTCACGAGCAGCGTCGCCGTTGAGACCGTCACCGTACAACATCCCACCAGACGCAATCTACGTGGACAATGACAATCGTATCCAGGTCCTCGACAGCATGTCCTGGCTGCCCCGCGCAGACAAGGAGCAGTGTGGCACCTTCATCGTACGTCTGTCTCTCATTCCCAGCTCGTATCTCGCACTCACACGTCCTTCAGAGGGACGAACGGGTTCTCGTTGTCTGGGCCTACAACCTCGACAACATCATCCCCACCTGCCGCAACTTTGAAGACAAACTCATCAAGCTTGTCTGGGCCCAGCGTGCCGCCCTCTCCTCATTCACCACCGCCTCCCTCCCATACACCGCCTCGGCTGTCCCCTCCAACGTCAACTCTGACGACAACAAGACACCTTGCATGGGAGACGTAGAGTTTGAGGTGCACATTTTCGCAAAGGTGCGTACAGCTCTTTCTCAACTCTATCACTCAGAACTTGCTCTCCATTGGTTGCATACATACGTGGCTTAGTCCAACGCAATATTTGCTGGTCTGTCTAGCCAACGCGTTGCAGCATCAGCGAGGCTAATCCGAAATTGGCGTTCACATACTGCTAAGCTTGCCGAGATGAACAGCGAGTCAATTGTGCGTTACAGGACCCTTGCTGACCATGACTTTGGAATCCGCAGGCTGCGTCGCTGGGGATGGACTCGCACTCGTTCAACGTCACACTGCCCGGCCAAGACTCAACGACGGAGAAAAGAATAGACGTACCGATGCGCTCCTTCCAAGGCGGTATGTACACAAACCCCAAACCGCCCGTGCAGCATACTGAACTCATCTCAGGCTGCTATCCTCAGCTCATAGCGCTCTACGAACATCTCGGAGTCCGCTTTCGCCAGGCGAATTTCACGTATTCCTTCGCCACTGTCTCTTTGGCCGTTAGCACACTCCAAAACGCGGACGCGTCCAACAGGAATATCACGATGTTCATGATATACGACAGAGTGTCAGGACGGAATGGGCTCAGTGTCCCTGCCTCGTACTTTCCTTCGTCACACGCTGCCTCAAGGACATTATGGGATACGTGCTTCGCCTACGCCGCCTATGCAATATCCGGCCTTGTCGTTCTACTGTTTTCATTGCGCATGGCATTGCTTTCCCTCCCTGTACGCACAACCAACCCTCCCAGTTTAGGCTCTATATTACTACTTTGCGCGTCTCGCGCGTCTGGGCTCAAGAGTCTCCCTGTTACACGTAGAGTAGTATGTGTATAGTTTTATGTTTGTACCGTCTCTGGCTCCGCCGACGTTCAATAACATTGATTTTTTCATAAATAAAAAAAGACCAAATTGAGATAATAAGGGAATTACTTATGTTGTGTTAGAGTGAATTACTTATGTTGTGTTGGAGAATCAGGCAGAATCAGCAACTGTGTGATGGGGTGTTCAGAGTGCACTCTGATTAATAGTCTGATTAAGAAAATTGACGGCAAGAAAAATCACCACTTAATCAGACCCGGAATCACTGGTAATCAACCTACTCTGAACTCCCCTAATGGTAGCAAGGGGCTTCATCCATCTTGTCATTGATCTTGTGCAGTGTTCACTGCTGATTCTACAAAATTACTTGCTTCAAGAATGAAGGGTTGGAGGGTGTCTCATGAGATCAATTGGTAGAACATGTTACATGTGTCCTGTTGATGTCTGCACTGCCTCACCCCCATTGGAGCTGCCACAGGCTGTGTTCTGATTGTAACTCCTGCTTATAGAGCAACTGGTGGTTGTGAAACTGTATGGAAGAATCAAAGGCAGTGCTTTATGCTGACGCAACCACATCCTGTTGATGTCTGAACTGCTTCAGCCACATTAGAACTGCCACAGGCTATGTTTGGATTTTAAGTCCTCCTTAGAGAGCAACTCATGGTGGTGAAACTTTGTGCAACAATCCGACGGAGTGGTTGTGGCTGATGCAACCATGTCCTGTTGATGTCTGAGCTGCATCACCCCTATTGGAACTGCCACAGATTGTGTTCTGATTGTAACTTCTGCTTAGAGAGTTGTGGTTGTGAAACCTTGCGGACCAATTGAATGCAGTGCTTGCTGCCAATGCACCCATGCAGTGTGGATGTCTGAACTTCTTCACCCCCATTGAACCTGCCACAGCTGTAACTCCTGCTTGGAACTCAGCAGTATTGAAACTTTGTGGACTGATTGAATGCAGTGCTGGCTGCTGATGAAACCACATCCAGCTAATATCTGCGCTACCTCACCCCCACTAGAGCTGCCACAGGCTATGTTCTGATTTTAATTCCTCCTTGGAGAGCAATTAATGGCTGTGATACTTTGTGCAACAATCCGACACAGTGGTTGCTGCTGATGCAACCATGTCCTGTTGATGTCTAAGCTGCATCACCCCTATTGGAACTGCCACAAATTGTGTTCTGATTGTAACTTCTGCATAGAGAGTAGTTACTGTGGAACTTGTGAACCAATTGAATGCCTGAACTGCCTCACCCCCATTGAAACTGACACAGCTGTAACTCCTGCTTAGAACTCAGTGAAACTTTGTGTAACAATCTGACGCAGTGCTTGCTGCTGATGCATCCATGTCCTGTTGATGTCTGAGCTGCCTCACCCCCATTGGAACTGCCACAGGCTGTGTTCTGATTGTAACTCCTGCTTAGAGAGCAATTAACAGTTGTGAAACTTGTGGAACAATCAGATGCAGCACCCACTGCTGATGCAGCCACAAATTTACATTGTCCAAGAATGTAGGGGTGGAGAATTTGTACTTAGCTTCCAAAGTACTCGCAATTCTTGCTCAGAGCCAACACTATGTGTGGCATGTCTTCTTATTGTATTCCTTGTTCAGAGAGCAAGCAATGTCTGTATATTGCTGCACATCAACCTGCCCAGAGCTTGACCTCATTTGCCAGCAGGAGTGGAGTTTGAATCTGAGTCTGGATGACTTTGTTCAGTTGACTGGCCATAACATGCTCAATTCCACTTCAATTGACAGGGTGTTTGTACCAGGATGTTGCCACAAGCCAGTGCTATCCAATGGTGTATTATATGTACAGATTTGTACCCATATGCAGTCTGTAAAAATCAAAAAGTGCATTTTGATTGCAAAAGTGATCTGATAACAAGTTATAAAGGGCTGATAACAAGGCCAGTTTGATGCCATCAGCTGTGTTCATTGTTTTGTTATTGACACTGTTGCTGTCTGTATTCTGCCATCAAATTCCCACACTTCCAGGACAAAAAAGTCACATCTGAAAAGGCATCAAGGTGCTGGAGCATACTGGAACAATTCTTCTTCATTCTTCAGGAATTGTAACAGCCCCTATAGCATGTAATTTTTGGTTGCATCACAAGTGGGCACTGCAATTGATTGTTCCACAAAGTGCTATAATGTTAATTGCTTTCTGAGACAGAGCCACCATCAAAGCACAGCTTTCGGCAGTTCCAATGAGAACCATGCAGTTCAGACCTCAACAAGACACATGTGACATGTTTTGAAGTTGATTCTAACAAAGATATCCCCAGTGCCTTGATTGTTAGAGTATGAAGAATATCTTGCATTAGCAGTAAACACTGCACAAGATTAATGAAAAGATTGATGAGGCCCCTTACTACCAATGGTGAACACCTGTATTAATATACACTTTCTTGTACAGCAACCAAATCTATCAATTGTAACACAGTCATTTTACTCTACATCAAGTTCTGTATCAAAGGTGTCACCAGTTGCAGATGCACTTATCAAAGTCACTATCCATAATCAAGATACTTGGCAAGGTTATTGACCATGGATAAATTTGTTGACTGGTATTCATAAATCATCTGGTTTGCTATCAGTAACATACTGGCCTTGATAATGCTGGCTACTGCGCTGCTACATCATACTGGGATGTGACCCAGTAGCTGTTATGCAAAACCACATGGCAACCACAACATGTTTCAGCCCATATCTAGGGTTGCGACCTCATATCCACCATCCATGGACTTTTATTGTTCTTTGGCCCTTGTTATGAATAAATCAAGATTGTTCTCACAGGTATGAGACCAGAACACAAGGGCTATGCTCTCCATGACAACAATTGTTCTTTTCCTTTACATGGTTATATTGTAATCCCTTCACATGGCTCCTTTGCCAAGCCTTCTGGTGACTGGTCTGCGTGCAGGTCTCTGCAGTCTATATATACTGCTACATGTATGCTTCTAGCTCTCTATCTCAACCTTTTAGTCTTTATTCAGTCAGGTCAGCAACACTCTCTTGCACTACTCAATTGTAGTTCAACACCAACTTGTACTTAACTGGGCTAGACATCTGCATACAATACTCTGCTGGTGAAGATATCAAGCTTCACACCAACCAGTGCCTCCTCGTTGTCCTCCACATTGTGTCTCTGTTTGCCGCCTTGAGCCCTTGTCTCCGCATCATCCCCTTCACCTCAACACACTTCTATCCCACCAGGTCATTTCATTGCTTCAGCGCTTGTTGGTGAGCAGTTTTTCATCTGTGTTACACTTGCCATGAACCACTTCACTTTGTTCTCTATTTATTGATGCTGTTCTTACAGCTGAAGTTCTTATTGCAACCTTTTCATATTGCACTTGAATACACCTCTGTTGCTTCAGCTCCAAACAGTATGTGCATTGTGCAATTGTCTTTGGTCACTAGACTGAAAATGCTCTCACAGCTAGCTGCCTTGCATCCTTTTGTCACTCCCATACTACAACATGCAAATCTTCACATCTCTCTATGTGCTTGCTGCTGGTGTTGCCAGCACATTTTATGTGTTGACTGTATCTGCTACTCCCTGCTGCAGTACAGGATTCCGTAATTTGGCACACTCATATGACAAGCAAAACAGCTTGGATGGCACACAAGGTACAGGCACCTTTCACCAATTCAGCCCACGTGTCTTTAAGCTAGAAGAGCAAGAATTACCATATATGCCTTGGCGTACGACAACAATTGATCTTCTTGATGAAGCAGCTGAAATCTTAAAGCATGTTGAAGGCCCAGATTATCTGGAGTTGATGGAAAAAACATACAAAGGAATGCTCAACGCTTGGCCGAATGATTTTGCTGAGAATGTGGAGGAAAAAGCAATGGAGTATATATTGCACAGGGTTTTGGCACATGATGACGACGGATCACAGACTGATTTTGATAAAGGCCCAAGCCTGAAGAAGCAACTAGCTGATGGGTTCTTTTGGCGTTGGGTAGATCGAAAATGGGTTGGTTTCCATGTAGTACAAAAATAATCAGTTCCATAGATACTTACATAGGGTTTCATGACAAGTATACTTGTATGGTGATAATTACTGTAAAGTGATTGTTCCAGTTCATTTCATAGCATTGTACCAGATTTTGTTGTGACAAAAGCTTACGGTGTAGGTATACTTTCTAGTGAATTGATGTACTCAAAACAATAAACGATTGCTGTTGTTGTGTAATGCATGAATTGATGGCAGCACATTGATTTTCCTACTACCCTTCCAAAAGTTTCTATATGGGCACCTTGACAATTCCTGAAGAATGAAGTAGAATCATTCCAGTGCAGGCAACTGCTCAGATGTGTTAAGACCGAATATTGTCAAAAGACGAGTTGTCAAGTCAGAGAGCTGCTTACAATTAAAAGATAGTATTATCTACAGATGATGATGCAGAGAAGAATACTAGTTACCAAAAAGGAAATCCCCAGCAAAGAAAAATGTTTTGGGTTGAGACAGCAACAAGAATAGATTGAAATGTGAGATAGTCAGGCACATCAGGCACACTAGGTAGAAAATACAGGGATGGGGCAAGGGCTACGACAGGATAGGGACAGGAAAGGTGGGGGAAGGGGCTGGATGGGCAAGGGTGAAAGAGGCATAGAAAGAGCGAGAGAAGGGGAGAGGGGAGGGGGAGAGGGGGGGGGGGAGTAGTGGAGTGGTGTGATCATGGCGAGACAATATACAGTGTGTAGATAAGGAAAAGTGCACATACAATGTGAATGGTACAGTCCAAGAATTCATGAGTATGTGAATGACCTCAATCTCTTCAACTTGTATTGGGACCTGAACTGATGCTTTGCTGATTATCTGTTGACATTGACTGTTGAAAGACCAAACATGCCAATCACCGCATAGATAAAGGTGCTACTCCAGTATGCAAATGCTGTGAGCACCTGTTCATTCAGAGTCCACGTCGATTTGCTGTGCTTACCAGGTAAGGATGCCACTTCTTTCTTGAGGCAAGACCTTTAGGTTCTCAGTAGCAATTTACATAAACAAACAAATTGTGAATTCAACACTCATAGTACAATACAAAAGCCATGTTATTCGGAGACCCCTTCCCAGTCACTTTCACCTCTAGGTGTACCACAGACGGAACATGCCAGATGGTCTGATTTGTTTGTTCTGAAGAGGTGTTAGCCATCAATACGCCATCTTTGTATAATAGGATTAGCACATACAGTGTGCACAGTTGTACTGGTACTGAACATAACATGGTCAGAGTCCCCATACATGTAGTCGCTTGAACTGACATGGACATACCTCCTCAATGCTGTTCACCTGAAGTTGATGAGCCTTCATGACAGGCTTGACCTGCGCCATCAAGGCTCGGAGCAGCTGTCTGGAATCCTCCTGGGCAGCTGCATCCCGAACTGGCAGATGGACAATGAAGTTGACGTATGGATTGGGGTTGGCCTCCCATTCATTGAGCCTGTGGTGCACCATCTAGATGGAGATGGACATCAGTAAGGATGTATGCAACTCGTGACAGAACTCATATCAGAGTCTGGCCAATCCAACTTATGCAGCTGGGCAACACAGTTGCACAGGTTTACACAACAGCTCTGGAGACACAGTCACACAAGATGTGGGAGCAATTGGACGCCACAAGCAGTCCCAGAACGATACAGGTGTCTACGACAACTGAGATAATGAAAGCAGGAGTGAAACCAGCAGTAAGGGTGAGGTCACCTTCCCACAGACATGTTGTACGGAGAAAGGGAATGAGAAAGATAACTGACACGACTTACCGTTCAAGTGGGTACAAGCGGGGCTCAGCTGTGTGGCTAGGTAAAGCGTGGCAAGGGCTGAAGATGAGAAGGCAATGTACCTGCGGTCCAAAACCTGCCCAATCCTATCCAAATCTTACCTCACAAGACCTCCTTCACGTCCAGCCAGCTGACACGGAGACGGGGCTCGACGTGACAGACAGGGACACAGTGTGGATATCAACGAGGAGGTGGTGGCAGGCGTGTAGCACAGTGCTCTCACCAGCTATCAGACTTTATACAAGTACCTAGCCCAGTAAAGACCAAGTTAGTATTGTTACTACCAGCTATGTAGTACAAGAGGGGGTTGCTTACCTAGCCCAGTAAAGACCAAGAGGTCGAGATGGGGGGCTAGGAGCGTACATGCAGCAGTATATATAGACTTCAGGGACCTGCGCACAGACCATGTTGAGGGCAGGCTTTGCAAGAAGCCGTGTGAACGAAGAACAAAAGAACTACCTAAAAGAGAACAATAGCTATTGTCTAGTCCTTGCCAAGAACTCTACTCGTGAGAGAATCTATCTAAAAGGAGACCAACTATTGTATTCCATTCCCACACCTGTGAGAACATCCTTCCATAAAGAGAACAATAGGGAAAGAACAAATAAGGAGCCCATGTGGACAGTATCTATGACGTCAAACCCTAGCTATGGGCTGAGCCATGTGCTTGTAGCCATGTGGTCTTACTTAAGCTAAGTCACATGCCAGTGTGACGTAGTAGCAAGTAATGTGACCGTGTGGAGCATCTAAGCCACGTGATACGGGCGCTTAATAGACGTGCAAAGGAGTTTATGTAGGAAAGGTTGCAACTGAGCTGCAGCCCGGAGTTTTACAGATAAAAACAAGAGGTAAATTGCGAAAATTAAGGGCTAGTCAGGCCATCCATGACACCAGCGAACGAGTGTCGTCAGACTGCTCAATGCGGTTTGTGACTACGCCACAGGCGTGTTGAGTCGGTAGCACACCACAAGCGTGTACTGAACAATGAGTGGCGAGGAGGAGGGCAACAAGGGCAAGGACGAGTTGGAGGTGATGGCAAGAAGTGACACAATGCCAAGAAGTGCGTTGGAGCGGACACATCAAGAGGGGAAAAAGTGGCAGGGGATTACCATATTGGGCACTAATATTGTTGTGGGCCATGGTAGTAGTAATAATACTATCTTTTATTTGTAATATATAGAGTCAGAACCCCTTGGTGTAACTACACACAAGGTCAAATGATGGTCTAGGCCGCGCGGTCGCTGTCAACAGATGATGGATTGATAGAAGGAATATTGATATGAAGTGAATAGACTGAGGTTCTAGCCCCATGTCCAGCAGCTATTCATACATGTTGACCTGACTACTTTTGGACTGGTCCAAAAGCAGTGGTAGAAAATCGGAGGAATAGAAAGAAAGAACAATACACAGAGAACAATAGCTACTTTGGAAACCCAATGGGAGGAAAGACCGTCAAGGCACAGAAACAAGGGACAATAGAAAGATGGACCATGAGGCGAAGATGAATAGAGAAGGGGTTGAGCCCCAAACAGGGGATAGACAGGGTTGGATTTGATGGAATGGTCACGGAGGTATGGAAAGGCCAAGAGTTGAGCCAAGGCAACAGTAACCAATCAGAGTTAGGTCCGAGGTTTGAACGGACACAAGAAGATAACCAATGACATAATAGTCCTTGTTGAACGAAGGCAATGTGGATCAAGGAATGAGGGAGGAAGGACGAGTTGGTTTGTCAAGGCAAATGTAAAGAAGATAACTAGTGATCAGGATAATCGAAGAATTGAAGGAACATAAGAGGGTGTGAAGACTGTTTGCAACATTACCTCCCCTTTAAGACTCGTTGTTTGCAAGTATTGCGTTGTCGTCACTAAGTGGAGTCAAGGGTAAAGGAGGAGACTCCGGTGTGGTATCATTGTCTTCAACAAGGGCAGGCACTGTCCTTAGTCTGGTCAACGGAGCGTTGGCAGGAGTAGGAGCTGGTGGTCTCGGAGGTGGTGTGGGAGTGGGTGGAGTCATGCAATGTTCAACTGTAACTAGAAGCTCCAATGGATCAAATGATGATCCGAGCGCTAGTAACTACCGTATATAAGACTTCCTACTTGATCAATAAGGATAACTCACTTTGATCCTCAACTCCCATTGTGTGATCTCTCTCTCAGACTCACTCTCAACGCTCTACTCAACTCTTGTAGCCTTCTAACAGGTTATGAGCCCCGCATGAGTACTCTACTTCACTCACAGTACCTTCTACTCTTACTCTCAACAACTGTATGAGCTCTGATTGCTCTGATCAAGCCCAAATTCGTCGTTCTAACCGAGAGCGACACCAAACCAACTTCTACCAAGGTACTACTACCTCCAGGCCTACTCATACTCACAGGATCACTCCTCAATTCACTCTTACTCGTACTCCTCCTCCTACTACTCAGCCAGCTGTATGGATGGTAC
This sequence comes from Cytidiella melzeri, assembly GCA_022592445.1. Lineage (NCBI taxonomy): Eukaryota > Fungi > Basidiomycota > Agaricomycetes > Polyporales > Irpicaceae > Cytidiella > Cytidiella melzeri. The sequence continues at coordinate 34,325 of JABYQR010000237.1, read as the reverse complement.
CTAGTGCTTCCTGTCCCAACTCTCCTGTCGAGTCTCCTGCACCAACTCTTGGACCATCTGGTGTAACTCATGGCAACACCGAGCTTCACAACAGCTTAGAATCGATCTCTCGGCGAGTATCAGCACCTCCTGATGATCACCATCAATCTCCTTTTGTGGTACTGCATGGTGACTACAAACGTTGAAGGCACACTGCCAAGGCGTCGGTGGATGATGAGAACTCTAGCATGGACAATGAGGAGAGTCGTTCCAAGAGCAAGGGCAAACTGCCCAAATCTTGTCGTCCACCATCTCCCTCGCCATCTGGACCTACAGACTCAGCACGCACTGTGTCGTCCCTTCTCTCTGTCCCTCCTCGTCAAAATGAGGATTACTCTATGTCACTCAGCAATGTGCACAAGGCCTTTGCTGATGTCGGCAAACTTACTGGCCCTGACAGTTGGCCAATGTGAAAATTCCGCCTTGAATCGGCAATGACGACCATTGTCAAATTCTACTCGTTCCGGGGTGGTCTTACCATTCCCCAAGAGGTCCAAAAGGCCTGCTTCAATGTAAAGCATAGCACGGGTGCACCTGCGGATCAACCCGCACCCGTACCCGCAGGTATGTGGTGCACCAATCCTCCTACCCAGAGCCGCGCAGGTAAGTTAGCGCCGGGTACCTGGCCCGCAGGTACAGGTACCCACCACATACGGGTCACCCACAGGTAGAATTCTACTTACTCATTTAGGATATACATGTGGTAGCTAGGAGCCTGTTGAACAGACAGTAATTCTTAGACTATAGATAGCACTGACACTAGATACGCAAGAACAGTAAACAGTAAAGCCGCATCCCGATCTTTCCTCCTCGCCGTTGTCACATTCGCCCTCTCCGCGTCTGTGATCAACAGATCGGGGCGTTGCAGTGTCTCAAACACGCTCGCGTTGCTCCCTTGGCGCATCAGCACTGTCCCGTCCAGGTGCCGCTCTTGCATGTGGTTCATGTCAACGGCGTACAGGATTGTGCCGGCCGAGGGCGAGCGGATCTTCCAGATTGTGCCTCCGAGAGTGTGTCCGGCATTGAAGGGGATGATTGTCAAGCCTTGACATTTTCCTGGAAGAGACGCAGAGAGAAGTTAGTGAGGCAGAGGGCTGTGAAGCGAGAGGAGGGTGTATCTTTGTCAACAGCCTCTTGCTCACATACGCCCTCGACGTCCTCCGTAGCCGCCACGCGCGCCATGGCTTGCACCGGCAACGTAGTGTACGCATGGGCTGTGAGACCCCAGTTGGAATAAGCATAAGCGTACAGGAAGAGGACCTCGGAGCGTTGAGAGCGAGTTGCTTTGCGCCAATGACGAGCCCGGACGAAGTGGTAGGCAAGGCCGCCGTGGTGTTGTTGTTGCTGCTGCTCACGCTGCTGCAGAAAGGAAAGCGAGGGTGGTGGATGCGGCAAAGAGAGGGATGAGGCGACAATGGCAGAGATGGGCGGGAGAGTGGTGGTTCCGGAGGATGCTGTAGTAGGACGGATCGTCGAGAGCGAGTTGCTCCGCGCCAATGACGAGCCTGGACAAAGTGGTAGGCGAGACCGCCGTGGTGTTGTTGTTGCTGCTGCTCACGCTGCTGCGGGAAGAGGAGCGAGGGTGGTGGATGCGGCAAAGAGAGGGATGAGGCGACGACGGCAGAGATGGGCGGGAGAGTGGTAGTTCCGGAGGATGCTGTAGTAGGACGGCTGTGAGATCCAGTTCCGGGACGACTTCGTGAGGTTGAGGGAGGGATATCGGGGAGAGTGAAGTTGAATGAATGGGGTGGAGGCGGGGGCGAGAAAGGACTGGCTGAGATATTGGGAGGAGTTGGAGGGGACACAAAAGGACTGGCCGGTTGTTGTTGTTGTTGTGTTTGCGGATGGTTGGTCACGAAAGGAATGGGTGCTGCTGGTGCCCAGAAGTCAGTAATGTCGACATGTGTGCGGGGAGGACGCACAGGCGAGAACTCCGGCCGGCTTCTCCTTCTCCTTCTCCGTCCTCTCCTCCCCCCAATCCTACTCTTTTGCCTCCTAACACCAGTCCGGCAAGCCACAGTCCACGGTGTAGAGGTGGTAGTGGTGGTGGTCGCAGTGGTGGTGGTCGCAGTGGTGGTGGTCGCAGTGGTGGTAGTCGTGATGGGGGTGCACACGGCGTGAAGGTAAGAGCGCCTACGCTGCCGATTTCGTGAGTCGGTGGCATAGCGCGCTTCACCTACGTATTGTCATTGCACACCGACGAGGAGGTGCATAGAGGCCGCTGCCTGAGCAACATAGCACGGCGCGGCCCCTCAAACCACCTCGGCGGTGTTATGGAACGGAGAGAGGCGGCCCAAGTTAGCCCTCGAGTTGCATCTTGCAACACCGGCACCACCACTCTTGATCTCTCGCCAGTGAATGCATTCGCTGCGTTGATGAGAGGCGGTTCGACATCCTACGTACCTTCATTGCACACCGACAAGGAGGTGCATAGAGGCTGCTGCCTGAGCAACATAACACGGCGCGGCCCTTCAAACCACCCTGGTGACCAGCGCCTGATACCGCGTGCCATGACCTCCTCACTCCCTTCAAATTTGCCTCCGCCCTCTCGCTATTTGTCGCTCAACGGGGCAACTTTTTCTCTCATAAAAATGGCATCAAGACCACCTATACACACGGCCAGCTTCGGGCACCGTCAGCTTCACACTTTGTCTTTCCCCGCTACGCTCGACTCGATAGCCTGCCATGCCGCGCTCAAACAAGCAGACCAGGCCCCGCAAACGAGCTCGAACAGCCGATAGCAAAAGTGACGACGAGGATGCAGCTGGGACCAACGCCATAGGCAGGACTTCAAGCCCTGAGTCTCTTGTGGTTGAGAAGCAGTCCGCCTTCGACCTCAAATGGAAGGTGGCTGAGCGCACCAATGAAGAGGTTCTTGGTGAGTTCATTCATTGAACTGACACACGCACATAGCATCTGACAACGAGAAATGTAGCCGCACAAAGTAAAACTTGGGAGTCCAATTTGTACGCACATTTCCGGCATCCTGAGATCGTTGTCGAGAAAGGCGATGTCAAGTACAAATTTGTCTGCAAGCTAAAGTATGTACTCTCGTTCTAATCTCTACGCAAACCGGCGACAATTGACGAGAACACAGTCCATCAATCTCAGTTTTGCGACGCCGTACCGACACGTCAACTGGAAACTTGAGCCGTCACATACAGTCATGCTCACCAGCGGTCACTCCTGCTGATCAGAGCATTGCAGTGTTCGCTCATGGTACGGCATATAGCAAACCACAACTGCGCTTTCTCGTAGCTCTATGGGTTGCTCGTCGCCATCGCCCCTTCAAGATCGTCAAGGATCCCGAATTCCTCGCCATCATATCAATGTTGTACGCCAAAGCCGAAGTTCCGGGCCCCAGTACTGTGTCGCGGGACGTGCGCGAGATTTTCAATCTCACGCGCGTGCATATTGGCAAGATGCTGCAAGACTATCCTGGCCGCCTTCACCTTTGCCTCGATGGATGGACGTCACCCAACGTCTACTCTTTCCTTGGTGTTACCGTCCATCGTGTCATTGAAGGGAATGTAGCCACGTTTGTACTTGATTTCATCCGGTATGCATTTCTTCTTATACTCCGCTGCGCCCAAATCAGGACTGATAGGTTGGATTCAGGCTGACGAAAGGTCACACTGGCGTGTATCTCGCAGAGGCGCTCACAAGCTGTCTGAAGTCTCTCGGTATTGAGAAGAAGGTAAGCATTGTATTGATAACCCGCCACATTGTTTCGACGCTTAACAGATCAAAAAAGCTGCTGGGAATTACGTGTGACAACGCGTCAAACAATGATACCATGATATCAGAGCTTGAGTCCCTCGGCGGACTAAACTCAGCGCAAACTCGAGTGAGGTGCTTCGCGCACATCCTCAACCTTGTAGTCAAAGTAAGCATATTCTATATACCATGGACAGTTGCTTATATGTCGCAGGCCATCATTTCAGGATTCGCACGAAAACAGACTAAAAGCGGTCACTCCGAAGATCCTACCAGTGAGGTGGATGTCAACACAATAGCCGGTGAAGAAGACAATCTAGACGAGGCAAGCGAGGGCGACCACGGTGCTGATGACAGCAACGATGACAGTGACACCGAGGAGGATGAGCTTGACCCGGTGCGCGAAGCTGCCGACCAGGAAGAGATCGAAGATATCAACCACACTGTTGAGAGTCGATTCGCTCTTGATGATGACGAAGAAGAAATGGGAAGATTTGCGGTAACAAAGGTACAGAGCTATATAGCCTGGCTCGAGTCTCATCATGGCACGAGAAACTCACAAGGTGCTTATACATCTCAAGGAACTTCCCAAGCGTATATTCCATTCGCCGGCTTTGCGAGAAGACCTCAAGATGAATTGCAAACGTGTGGAGATACCTTTCAAGCTTCCAATCCGTGCTATCGACACGCGGTGGAATTCTCTCGCTGGCGCTATTGACAGAGCTCTCGAGCTGCGACCTGCATTGGAGAAATTATTTGGCATGGCTAAATGGGACAAGGACGGGAAGCAGGGGCTACAGCATCAGCGACTGTCTGTAAACGAGTGGGCTCTATTGAGTGAGCTTAGCGTGCTGCTGGGCGTAAGTACCATTTTCAGATTATGATGCTACGACTAAGTCAGCCACCCGCAGGATTTTCTCGACGCAACAAACCGCATATCGCAAACCAATACACCTCTCTTGCATGAAGTCATCCCGGTCATAGACATACTTACCGTGGCACTCGAAGACATGGCGGAGAACATGTCTGCATCAGGTGTTGTCCGCTTGGCAGCTGCTCGAGGCCTTCAGGTGCTGAACAAGTACTACTCCAAAACTGATGACTCTGTAATGTATCGCCTGGCCATGAGTGAGTACCTCGGAGAGTCAGATGTTTCTTATTAGCTGTTTCTAATTGTGTTTTCCTTGCAGTGCTCCACCCTCGGTACAAGACAAAGTATTTCCGAGATATGAATTGGCCTGCTGAATGGATTCGCACGGCAGAGGACCTTCTGCGGGAGCAGTGGCAGAGCAACTATAGGCCCTCTGACCCAGCATTGGATAGCCGTGACGCCTTGCAACCAACGCCGGCAGTTCGGGCTGCTCCAGTACGTTTTCAATATTTGAGAGGACTTGGAATTGACTTGTTGGATCTTTCTGTAGCCCGGACGTCGACGACCAAACGATCGCTTTGCAAAACTCGATCAATACGGGCGAAATAGCAATGCTATCGATGTTCTCGATGACTATCTTCAGTCGTCGTGCCTCATTGATGTCGACAATCCTTTGCAGCATTGGAATGGCATTCTAGTGTCCAGCAACAATACGCACAAGCGGGCACTTGCGCAAATGGCCATTGACTTCTTGTCTGCACCGGCTTCGTCAACCGATGTCGAGCGTGCTTTCTCGCGCGGTGGCCTCACTGTCTCGAAACGGCGTCATTCTCTGAACGATGAGTCTACTCGTGCTGCAACTGTTCTGAGTTCATGGGCTTCTATTCCGGGTGTCATACCTGAGGAGGAGATACTACAGGTCTTTCAAGATAAAAACAAACGGCCAAAGAAGGGCAAAGAGAAGGCTATCGCTGTAGATACTGATGTACATGTTGTCGAAGATTAAATTCATTCTTTCTTTTGCTTACCCGCGGGTCGACCCGCAGGTATCATACTTCTCAGATGGCTGACCCGCACCTGTAGCCAACCTGCACCACAGGTATGTGCTACCCATGAGTCAATATACCCGTGGGTTGTTGTGAGGGTTAACCCATGAGTACCTATAGGTAACTTGCACCCGTGCTATGCTTTACTTCAATGTCATGGCAGGGCACATCGCCGACAATGTCATGGCCAACTACTTGAACGAGGTCTATCCTCACAAGTTGATGGAGAAGCTCTCTGAGCGTTTTGACCCAAAGACAACTGTCTCGGATGCAAACGAGGTCTACTCCCTCTTCCACCTTCACTATCTAGTCTACGAGATGGCCAAACTACTCGACAATGCTCAAAACATTGTCTCTCGTCTTGCTGCAAAGGGTATTGTTCTTTTCTCCTGGGTCTACTACGCTGCCATTTTTGGCATCACTCCTCTCCACTACGCCTCCGTCCGCGCCAGCTATGAGGCCGGTGTGTGCGCCACTACTCCTCGAGGGGAGAAATACGACTATCAGCTGATCTCTCTCATGGTCGAGCTCAAGCGCGAGTTTGACAACTGGCGCCTCACTCATCCGGTGGACCACTCCAAGTCCAAAGGATCCCCAACTTTTGATTTGCGTGACAGACCCGCCACGCATCTTCCTTCTTCATCCAAAGGCAAGAACAAGTTGGATAAATCCACTCACACTGCCCGCACCGCTGCTGCCCCTTACTTCAAGGAGAAGTCCATTTGTGACAGTTTGAAGATGAAGTGTTACAACTGCAACGAGACTGGCCACACAACGCCCACTTGCCCTCAGCCCTGGACGGAGAAGTCCAAAGAGGCGGTGAAGAAGAAGGGCTTCACTAGGAAGACGATTGCCGCTGCAGCCAAGGAGAAGACTGCCAAAGCCGCCGTTGCCGTTGCCGTTGCCACTCCGGCTGTCGCTGGCCCGTCGACCACTACTACTCATGTGCCTTTGGCCGCTACCACTAAGGTTGTCAACCCTTACGCGTTGCACGAAGAGACCGAGTACACGTCTTTTAACAAGTACTCGCAAGCCACCATTGACTACGCCACAGGTGGTGCCAAAGGTGCTCTCCTCAACCAGAGTGCATGGGTTTCAGCTCTATCTGAGTCGGACGTGGTCATGCACATAAGTACTTCAACTACTTCTTCTTCCACTCTACTACCATTATACGCGACTACGTCAACGGACGAGTCCGTTCATATTCTTGATACCGGTGCTACTATACATTGTACACCGTATCATGATTTACTTTTCAACGTTCACTCTGTACCAACTATATTACTTACTGTTGCCAACTCAGAACAACTCGCTCTGAAGTTAGCCGGCAACATGGTACTTGAAGTGGAACAGGAAGACGGTAAGCATACCGGAAATTTTGCTGAAGAATGTATACTTCAACTTAACTTTACCTTTTACTTTAATCAGTGTTGATAAACTGGACTCTGATTATTGTTTTACTTTCTATCACAATCTTTGTACTATATATGACTCAAACTCGACTTGTGTGGCTGTAGTTAGAAAAATCAAACGATCTATACACGCTATCATCAACTCGAGTGACTTCTTTAGCAAGTGTGCATGTAACTGGCATTACTTTACTTGAACTACATAAGAAACTTGGTCATTTGAGTTACTTCATGATTGAGAAACTATTTCAAACCTCGTCAATTATAACCAATCATACTGAAACTCCGTGCGAGGACTGTTTACTCAACAATATCCATCCACTGGGTACAGAGTAGTATAATAGACTGCAGAATATGGTAAGAATGCTTTAAATAACATTCAACAAAACCTCACATATTGCACGGCTGCTTACTCAATGTGTGTATCAAAATTGCATTTAGGCTGCTATGTTATTGAATCCCACTGCATTGTGTAATTTTTGCATGTCCGTCAAGTATTATTCAATAATTAAATGAGTGTTAATATGTTTCACTATTCTGTCTTCGTAATTAGCGCGCGCTTAGCGCCGTAGTTACCGTATATAAGTCTTACTTTGATCAATGCACTTCTATCGCTTTTGATCCCCAACTCTCTGTCTGACCACCACCTCAGTCTTCTCTCTTAACGCTCTCAACTCAACTAATACCTTGTTAAAAGGTTATGAGCCCCGCCTAAGCTCATTTTCCTTCCTCTACTATACTTCTTCATCTACTCCTCTCTGTTGATGAGCTCTGATCTCGCTGATCAAGCTCAACTTTGTCGTTTCACTAGAGAGCGACACCAAACCAACTTCCTTAGGGGCACCAGAGCTCAACCCCGCCAAAGAACAACCACCCGCAGGACAACTCCCACTTTCACTCCTACTCCCTCTCCTGCTCCTACTACACCTCCTCCCTCGATGTCTTCCACTACTGTTACAAGAACTGATGCTCCCTCAGCTGGACCATCCAACTCTAATGTTCCTGACATCAAACCCCAACCCAGTAACAACGACAACCACTCTTCTAGCTCTGAGGATCGTGAAGCAATCCCAGGTGCTCGCCAGGTCTCTGCTCCCCCAGCTGATTGCCGTTGCACCCCCTTCGACACTCTTTGTGATGATGATCACCGTTGTCACTCATGGAGGAGACAATGACAGTGACAACGACCATATGGATGAGTATGAGAGGCCTAGACAACGATGCAAGAAGCGTCCTGCTCGGCGTCCAACAACTCTCCCTCCTTTGGGCAGCTCTCCTGGTGGCTCGCTGCCGCCGCCTCCGCCTAGCTCCATAGGCACTAGGTCGACACGTGAAGTGTCACAACTTCTGTCTGTGCCACCTGGCCACGACAACAACTTTACTATGTCACTCAGCGACATTAACAAAGCCTTCTCTGATGTTGGCAAACTTACTGGGGCAGACACTTGGCCGATGTGGAAGTTCCGTGTCGAGACTGCCATGTCTACTATACTGGAGTTCCGCACACTCCGAGGTGGCCTGACCGTTCCTCAAGAGGTTACGCGGGCTGTCTTCAACGTCTTGACCGGTTATATCTCTGACTCGGTCATGGCCAACTATCTTAATGAGTACAAGCCCCACGTACTCACGGACAAGCTGCGTGAACGTTACGATCCGAAGACCACTGTGTCTGACACGAACAAAATTTACCAGCTGTTCCATCTTTGTCGTCCAATCTATGAGATGGACAAGCTGCTCGACGACGCTACCAACATCTGCAGCAAGCTTATTGCTGCTGGCGTTGACATCCCAGACCACATCTTCTACGCAGCCATCGTTGGGATTATCCCTCCTGCCTACGCCGCTACGTGCCAGAACTACGAGGTCGGCGTGCGTTCTTCTGCTACGGCTGGAGAGAAGTTCCGCTACAGGCCTAACGCGCTCATCGCTGAGCTTTGTCGCGAGTTCACCAACTGGCAACTCATGCACCCCCCAAAGACTTCCGAGTCTAAGGAGCCTACCACTTTCGTCCCAAAGGACAAAGCTCACGCTCCTTCGGCTTTGCATGCCAAGGGCAAGGCCGCGGTCGAATGCTCAACCAAAACTACCACTACTGCTCGCGCAGCCGCAGCTCCCTACTTGTCGAGCAAGCCCTCCACTTCTGGTCAGGGCAACTGCTTCAACTGTGGTCAGCCTGGCCACATGACGCCGACTTGCCCTCTGCCCTGGACTGAAAAGTCCAAAGCTGCGATGAAAAAGAAGGGCATCACTCACAAATCCGCTGCCGTCGCCGCTCAAGGCAAGAAGAAAGAGTCCGCTGCTGCCGGCTCTTCAACTGCTACTGGCCTCATGGCCAATGTCACCACCACTGCTGACTCGGACGACGAGGTCCTCGAGCACCCTCACTCCGTGCCCGTCTTCAACTACGCCACAGGCAGTGGCTTCACTGGTCAAAGCGCGTGGGTTAAGTCTCTGTCCAACTCGGACGTAACGATGCACGTAAGTACTCGTACCATTTCTTCTACTTTACTTTCACTGTTCGCAACTTCGTTGTCTGACAAGTGTGTTCATGTCATCGATACTGGTGCTACTATACACTGTACGCCATATCGTGACTTACTTTTCAACGTTCACTCTGTACCAACTATTTTACTTGCTGTTGCCAACTCAGAGCAAATAAGTCTCAAACTCGCTGGCGACATGGTACTGGAGGTTGAACAAGAAAATGGTACGCATAATCAACTCATGCTAAAGAATGTCCACTACAACTCACAACTACCCTTCACGCTTATCGGTGTTTCAAAATTGGACGCTGACTATCGCTTCACTTTCTTCTCAAATACTTGTACTATATATGACTCGAACGCGTCTTGTGTAGCTGTGATACGGAAAATACACAATTGATATTCACTTAACTCTACTCGCGTGACTTCTTTAGCAAGCGTGCATAAGCCTGGTATAACGATGCTTGAACGTCATAAAAAACTCGGTCACATCAGTTATTTCCAGATAAACAAACTACTTGAAACGTCCAAGCTTATCATTACTACTCATATCACTGACCGCACAGAAACTCCGTGCAAGGACTGTATCTTGAATAATATTCATCGTACTCCAGTCCCCAAAGCTTGTACTTCGCCATTGGCTACTTCCTTTGGTGATCACTTTCACATCGACATCTTTGGGCCACTACCCACTGCGTCAATTACTGGTCATTATCTGTACTGGTTGACTATCGTCGACAACTCAACTTGATGGTTAACACTTGCGCCATTAAAAACAAAAGATGATGCCTTCACTCAATGGGTCATCTTCTCTACTGAGCTTCTTACGCAATACAATATTCGCATTAAGATTCTTCAATTTGACAACGATGGCGTATTCACTGGTGCAAATATGACAAACTACTTGAAGTCACAAGGTACTATACCCCGGCTTACTGTGCACAATACTCCTGCACAAAATGGTGTTGCTGAGCGCACTCACCAGACTATTATGAACTTGGTTCGTGTAAACCTACATACAGCTGCTTTACCGAACCGGTTATGGTGGTACGCTGCGCTTCATGTGGTTTATCTCTATAATTGCACTCCTCGTGCTCCTCTTCAATATAAAACTCCTTACTTTAAACGCTATGGTGCTGAAGCAAACCTTGATGCACTTCAAAAGTTTGGTCAACCGTGTATCGTATACGATGAATACCGAACCAATAACCTCGCGCCAAAAGGCAAGCGCGCCGTTTGGATAGGCTTTGCTGAATATTCCAAAGGCCACTACGTTTACTTCGGAACACGCGTAGGCGTCGAACGAAACTTGCAATTTGTTGACTCTACGGCACAAATTGAAGGGGAGAAAGAACCAAATATTGAAAAACCTACTCTTGTAAAACAGCTTGAACTTGAGGGTAATCCTCATGTTGAACCCATGGACATCGACGAGACTGACCCTTCTGGTCCTAGGCGTACCACTAGAGAGCGTAAGCCTTCGCGCAAAGCTCGAGGCTTAAACTATGATGAAGTCGATACAAACATTGCCTTCTACTTGACTGAAGTCAACGCATACTACGCTGAAGATGTTGGTGATCCAGTTACTTACAAAGACGTACTTAACCACCCACTCAATATCGACTGGCTCAAGTCAATGAAAACTGAGGTTGATACCCTCGAACAACTTGGCCCTTGGGAATACTGTATCCCACCGCCAAATGCGAACATCACTGGTTAGGAATTCCCCAGGGATTCCCCCAGTTTCTATTGTTCTATTGTTCCAGTTTCTATTGTTCTATTGTCTTATTGTTCTAGCTCTATTGTTCTACGTACTCTGGTCTTTGACAGCTACCCTGGTCCTTGACAGTTACCCTGGTTCCTTATTGTTCTATTGTTACTCCAGCCCCACAGTTACTCCAGTCCCTAGTGTGGGAACTTGTGCGCAGACCACCCAGCCACAGTATATATAGTAGCTCTTACCCTCCCTAGCTCTGCATCTTGACCTCTTTGTCATTTGCACTGCTAGGTGAGTTACTGCATGTAACTTAGTATCATCCCTTATTAACTTTGTCATTTGCACTGCTAGTATCCGGCCTCTGTGCCTGCTTGCCTGCTTATCATCGACTTTGACCTTGTTGTCGTCGTTGGAGATCTACTTCCACTTCCACTTCCTCTCCTCTTCACCCCTGTTTAGGGTTTATCAGCATAGCAGCAGTCGCTCCGCAACATCGGCGACACCATGTAGTCGGACTATGTCCTTCACATAGAGCCATGCAAGTTTGCTAGCCTTAATCTTCGTAGTGACTGGAATCAAGTGTACATTAGACATGAGTCTAAAAAGTACTTCCCAAAAGTAGTCTAGCCCTTGACACTTAGGGAACAGCCCCAAGAAGTCCATCGCTATGGACTGCCAAGGGTACGCCGGTACAGGCAACGAGTGAAGTAGCCCTGCCGGTAGCGTGTTACTGGTCTTCGTCGTTTGGCAGAGTCCGCAGCTGAGGCAGAACTTAATCACATCCTTCCCCAGCGTAGGCCACCAGTACAGTTTCCTGATGTACCCTGCCGTCTTTCGATGGCTATAGTGCCCCAGTGTAAGGTGGGCATTGTTGATGATGATGTCGACGAGCGTTCTCCGCTCAAGTTTGATCCTGGGGATACAAAGTACTTCGTTGCCGAAGCAGTTCTTGGTAAAGAGGAATCCATTGCGCTCTGTGGACGCACAGTATTCCGTTGGTGCCTTTTCAACCTTCGAGAGTGTTGGGTCGGATTTTTATCCTGAACGGATAATGTCCTCGAAATTATCAAGTAATTTCATCCTTTCGGATAGTGGTGCAATGTCCTCGCTGGGCTCTATGGCAGCTGGGTCTTTGCGATGCTCTGCAAGTTCATCGGCTTCTGCGTTGCGTTCTTCAAGTTCCTCGCGAGAACAATACTTAGTCGAGGGTTTCCCCACTCGTGCAGATCGGAGTTCTGCCTTCCTTTCCTTGGGTAGTTCATGACCCTCTGGGTCAAAGCGGATGTCGGCATTGACATAGTCGTCGAACGGGTGGGTTTCTCCAGGGTTGTCATTCCCGTAATAGCGAGATAGGCAGTCGGCCACCTTATTTAGTTCACCTTTCACGTAAATTATTTTGTAATCGAAACATTCGAGGTACTCCATCCAGCGAGTCTGCCGTGGAGAAAAGTTAGGCTGTGTCTTGAAGAATTCTAACGCTTCGTGGTCTGTGACTATGTTGATGGGGTGACCCATGAGTTTGTCCTCCCATTTCAGTAGGGCTTCGAGTATGGCTATGGTTTCCATCTCGAATACGCTGTAAGCATGTTGTGCCACGGTGAATTTCTTCGACATAAATCCGGCTGGCCTGCACGAATGCCATTCGGGACCTTGCCCATATACGGCTCCAACGCCATAGATGGATGCGTCGCATATGACCCTTATGGGCTCCTTGAGCCTGGGTTCTATCGGCCTGAGTATAGGCACCCTGCACGCGAGCTCCTTGATGGACTGAAAGCACTTCTCGTGCAGGGCCTTCCAATGGAAGACGTGGCCGTTCCGCAAAATTTTGGCGAGGGGTCCAGTATATGAAGATACGTCAGGCATAAACTGTGCTAGGTATTGCACTAGTCCGAGGAACCTCTGGATGTCACCGTAGTCCCTGGGTGTGCGACACTCGCGCACCTTGGCCATTTTATCAGCACTTGCGTGCAGGCCTCGATTGTGTACGATATGACCCAGACAGTCCATCCTTTCGGAGTAAAGGTTGCATTTGGACGCCTTAAGATATAATTTGGCGGACCTGAGGTGTTCAAATATAAGTTTGAGGTGTCCCTCATGCTTGACAATACTGTCTGAGAAGACAAACATGTCGTCGAGATATACATGGACGAAGTGTCCTATGTAGTCTCGGAAGATGTGCGTCATGAGACGCTGGAAGGTGGATGGTGCGTTGCAATCTCCTTGTTGCATAATAAGGCTGAGCATTGTGCTATACACTGTAGCAAATGCGGTCTTGTGGACGTCCTCTGGGACTATACGCACTTGTTCGTACGCGTCGGAGAGGTCGATCTTTGACCTGTACTTAGCTCTTGCTACGTCTATGCGGATTTGTTCCTGGTCAGGGAACGGGGACACGTCGTGTACGGTATTGTCGTTTCGTTGACGGCAATCAAATACGGTTCTTAACGAGCCATCCTTCTTGGGAAGGCAGAGCATTGGCGCGGCTTGGGGGACGTTTTGGAATGTCCACCATCCTGCTCGTTTGTATCTTTCGATTTTCTCTAGCAGCTTGGGCTTGAGTGCATCTGGGCACCTTGGGTGGTGGTACCGGTATTTATGACTTTCGTCAATAATGGGAATTGTGTGGTTTATTTCACGTATGGGAGGTAGTTTCTCCAGTACCCCGGACATGATGTCCGCATAGTCTGAGGCCCAGTGGGCTCTCAGGTGGGGTAGGTCCTTTTCGGACAATTCAGGAGGGCCTTTCGGCCTGTGTAGAGTGATATTGTGGAAACGTTCACGTGTTGAGCTCGCTGCTTGCACCGCTATAGAGTCCAGCTCTGATGCAGTTGGTGGGGGGCTTGCGCCCTTCGATAGTCAATCCGTTTTAGTAGGTTTGGGTGTGAGCTTTCGCTCCCGCATGGACTTACGCGTTATTGTCTCGTTGTCCGTGCTCGTCTGCAAGACGAAAAAGGGTTTCCCCCGTGGTAGGTATCACTCGCATTCCAAATGCCGTTTCCGGGTCGGGATAGTTATCCCCTTCGTCGTACCAGTCGTCGTAGTACCCCCCATTAGCGGTGTCCTCCTGGAGGGTATATTGGACAATGTTGTCGGTGTATTCCGAGACCATCAACACCCTGTTGTCGAGGGGTTAATCTACTGACATTGGTATCAGGTCAGGTAATTGTTCTTCATCAATTTGTTGACAAGTATTACTCGTCAGGTTGTGAAGATTGCTGGCAGCCTGTACGGCCATTTCACCCGGGGAGGGTCGAACTCTTTCGAGCATACCGTCCCATTGTTTGTGGCGAGTACGCTCTCGAGCCAGTACCGACGCTATTGAGGTTTCCCTCTAAAGTTCTGTCACAGGCGACGCCGGGTTTATTGCCCGGCTGACAATGGCCATGTCTGTCCGCATAGCGTGGTTTTCTTTGAGTAGTTGCCTGTATATACTGAGTAATCGTTCTATTTGCGCGTGGTCTTCTCGCGACGTGGGCCGTGGTCGGCCTGGGAGTATCCTTCGCCAGAGGTAGTCTATTGATTCTCGGTCCTCATTTGTCACTAGATCGTCTGATGATCGCACCACTGTAAGCCCAGTGATGAGGTGCTCTATCGTTGATTGTAGCAAATGTAAGTTGAGGCTAGCTGCACTGCTGGCTGTCAGGGAGGCTTGCGCCTGTGCCGCTTTCGCAGCTGGTATGGGAAGTGGTTGAGAAAGGTTACTTTGTCCTGGTTCGGGACCCTGCTCTTTGTCCTGTTTGTCGTGCTGAGAATACAATCTCATGCCTGTGAATCGTCCGTCGTCCGAGTCAGAGCCGTAGTCGTCGTTGAGGAGGTCGTGTTCTTCTCCAGCAGCCTCCTTGTTGGAGTCATATTGTTCTGTGTTGGGGTTGTCCCCCAGTTCGTCTGTGTTCGAGTCTGTTTGGTCCTGCAACTCAATTTCGTCCTTCTGCTCCTCTGTTTCTTCTCCTACGGCGTCCATAGCGCAAAATCCGGGTTTGTCGTGATTGCTCGCATAGTGACCGTATTTGTTGCATCTGTAGCACTGAACCTTGGACAGATCCATTGGAGGTTTCTTTTCCCCTCTGTGGCTCGGCCGTGCTGCAGCACTTGTGGTTCGGGTCGGTCCCGTGCTAGCAGATGTTCCGACTCCTGCGCCCTGGATGGGGCGTTGAGTGGGTCGGTTACCCGACCGATTCGTGTGCTCTGCACGACGCGGTGGGGGTCCTTTCGGACGTCTGGGTGGATGTCTCTGACCGAATGAGGCGGGCTGCCCTTTTTCCTTGGTCCGATGGTCATGGGGGTTTCCCCCGCTTGGCCTCGAGGGGTGCTCACTTGGTTTCTGTTGGGTGCGAGCACTCCTCTGCCTCTGGAATAAACGGGCAGTCTTGTCTGCGCTTTCAATGGATAGAGCCTCCGCTAGGAGTTCCTCTATGACCGTTCCTTCGGTGGTCATCTTGCTATTTCACATTATGGCGGTGGAGATATCTTCTGGTAGTTCCCTAAGGAACTTGTGTCGGAACTCATAGTCGCTAGGATGTTCCACCATCTGTTTGGCGTACTTGAGCATGTCTGAGTAAAGCCCTGATACGCCGTTTCTGGCTCGGTACTGTACCCGCTTGTACCTTTCGGTCGCGATTTGTATAGTTGCTTGATGTACAAAGCGTGTGTGAAGTTCCATAATCACTTCTGTGAACGTCCAGTCATCTCAATTACTGAACGGGTCCATAATCTCTGAGTTGTACCAGGTGAGAGCGCTTCCCTTGAGGAACTCTCCTAGTACCATAACTCTCGCGTAGTCGTTGGATAAACCTACGAGCCTGGTGATCCAGAAGTACCTCACCAGGTTCTTCAGCCATTGATGGAAGATCTCGATGTCGTCTTCCCCGCCATACACAGCTGGGGCTGTCGCCTTAAACTGCTTGCTTAACTGAGGCAGGTCTTCCGGCTCGACCTCCATTATTTGTTTGAGTTGTCAGAGGATATATTCCGTGCTGCTGTTATTCAGCTTCGCTTTCGCGGTAGGTACCGCTCTGTAGGCGGATACAGAGTGTGCTGTTACCGGCTGTGGTCTGTTTCGCACTGCTGGAGCAGAAACGAAGTATCGAGGGTTGACCCCTCTAATAGGTATGCCGGGAGGGAGGGTCCTCGCTCTTTCCCTTCGTGACGTGGGGTCTGGGGGAGGACCCCTTGGGATCCCTGCGCGCGAGTACGAGTCGGAGCTTTCGCTACCGTCGTTTCCATCTCTTGGGAAATTGGATGTACCGGTTTGCTGCTGACTTCTCGTTGAACGCGTGTGACGTTGAATGGTATGTGTGTGTGGCGACCTTTCCCTTGGTGCTGGGCTGTCTGCCGCGGTCGCGTTTCTGTTTGCTGCTAGCCCAGCCTCTCTAAGTCGAGTGGCTTGGTCTTTCCCTGCACGAGCAGGCATTGCCCTATCTTCCGTCATTGTTCGACGAGCGTGTTCTTTGGGATTGGTGTACCATGCCTCTTCGTCGCTTGTGGCAATTACTTTGGCACCCATCATCTCTGGGTTTTTGTCTATCTTTGTGATAGGGCCCTTCGAGGGTACCTCTACTGGTGTTGGTTGCCCAACATGTTCTTTGGCCGCCTTGCGGCGGCTTGCTTTGTTGTCAAGTGCGTCCATATCGAACGCTTCAAAGACGTTATGTAGACCGCGTATGAGCTTGTGGTTCCAGTCTTCAACCCGCTGGAACCTTTCCTCCTGAGCTCTTCGCTCGTGTCTCAACTCTCTGTATGCGGTCCTGCTCTTCTTCAGACCTTCGTAAGTTTGCAGCATTGTGCTAGCGAGCTCTGGGTCTAATGGGCCTTCAGCCCTTCGTTCTTCTCGAACTGATTCAATTTGGCTTTTCGCCGATTCTTGTGGGTCACCTTTCGGTGTTACAAGGTCCCTACATCTGTCTACGGTGCTACTGAAGGGGCTCTTCAGTGGGGGGCGAGTTGCCCCGTCCCCACTGGGAGGTTCTTGCGCTTGCGCGTGTGGGGCTTTCAGCTGTTGCTGTGCCTCCATTGCGTCTGTGAGGACTCCGGTGACTGCTGAGGGTTTCCCCTCGTATGCAGCCACCTTCGTGGTGGTGGTCTTGTTCGAAGAAGATTGAGTGTGCGCTTTCTCGCTTCGCCACCCATCTCGGACTTCAGTGATCGTCCGACCCACCGACTTGGGCTCGTCAGGGTCGCCCTTTTGGGCCTGCGATGGATCTTCTTCAGCCTCGTGCTCACTCTTGAGCATGATGGCCACGTTTTTGGCGTCGGCCTCGCTGGTCGCGTGACTGACGGCAGATATGGATTGGCCGTGGGTCGTTAGTCGCAAATTGGAGGTTTTGCGCGATTTTGGGTTCTTCTTCGCGTCCGACATCCGGGGTCTTCAGGGTATGTCCGGTGTCTCGGGATCTGGCTTTTATGGGCGCGTAGATAACTTGGTGTTGTAGGGAGTTGTGGAGTAGAGTGTGATTGGAGTAGAATGTATGTAGGTAGAATTCGGGTACTTAAAAAAGTGTAAGGGTGTCTTCTTGGATGCACACAAGGTAAGTATGACCAATATGTATTCAGAACCTACGTGTGTACAAGATAAAAAGATGCCTTCTAAATCTACCAGATCTCAGTCCTAAATACTGAGATTTGCTACTGCGTAGTACTACTATATTCGGTATGCTATTTTCTCACGATGGGCGCTGGCCCGCTATCTAATCAGTACAAGTAAAAGGCCAGATCTACTGATCTGGCCACAGGATGCTTGCACATCAGGTAGTGCTTGTGCACATGTATCAAGCCCTAACACCTACACAACACCACAAGAGCAATGTGGTATTGCACAATGCCACAACTGTCGCATCATATGACCAAATATAGCCCTGCGTGTATAGAACAATAGGAACAAACATGTACTCACTGGTTCTGTCATTTCAAGACCAAGTACAAAGCTGACCTTGAGGATTGATGAGTGAGATATAGAGGTGAGAGTTCATGTGTATGGAGGTGAGAGGGGAGTGGCAAACAGAGGGAGCACTGTCCTCATGCACCACAAAGTGTAACTCGGTGCTGACAAGAAAGTGTTTCTGTCCTCATGCGCCACAAAGCGTAACTTGGTGCTGACAGGAAAGTGCTTACATCCTCTTTTGAACAAGGCGCGCAGCTCTGTGCGCCATTGTCAGAAGAGAATGTAAGTGTGATTACGCGCGCTCTGATGTCAATGAGGTGAGCCAACAATGACAATATACACAACTTACTGTGCTAAGCTGCTCTCTGCATCACCCACCCATCTACTAGTTGCCCTCGCCGACATTGCAATAGATCCAATTTTGGAAACGCAAAGAGCAGAGGAGGAAGTCGAGCAAAACAAGATTGACGGGGCGGTGAGGAGGGAAGCAAAGGATCAGAGGAGGGTGAAGAAGTCAGTACGCCTCGAGACGAGGACAGGGTTCAAGATATTGCAAACCAACTCGGAAAGAGGGAGAGGGAGGCCAAGAAAAAGGCCAAGGGGCTCACTTAGCGGCACACCTCGCGTACGGAATCAGGCTAGTCCCACTTCATCTGCAATACAATCATATGGAGCAAAATCATATAGAGACCAGTTGACGTCGGGCTTTGTTGTCTCTCAATGAACTGCTCCCCTCCTTTCATGGTCAAGAAACATGGCTTTCACCAGTGTCATGATCACTATCAACGACCACACCACTGCATCAAGCCCTCGTCCTCACGTTATATACCTCGTCAACGCTGTAGCAGCAGACGGCAAGACCACTCGTGTTGCAAAGCGGTACTCTGATGTAAGCAGCCACCTCGTCATAACCATACCGGCCGACTCACCTACGTCACATAGTTCCTCGATTTGCACACCACACTCGCAGACAACAAGAAGCTGCCTTTATAGCGCATCCTTGTAACCTCCTTCATCCCCTCCACCTGGGCAGACGACAGCCTCATTGCGGAACGCAAGCTAGGGCTCACTACATACCTCAACAACTTGCTCGCATCGCCACAACACTAACACCATACCGCCCTGACAAGCTTCATTGTCCAACTCTGCCAAGGAGCTCCACCTCAAGGACGCCCTTCCGTCAACACTGTCGCGTAAGGCTGCTTTAGAAGTCCAATTGAAGCTTGCCGCTGCCGCTAGTACCCCCATCGCCGCTGTGTATTATCCAGATTGGTCGGCAGACAGTTGGCTGCCTGAGAGCTTGGACTACTCCAAGTTTAACATCCTCTTCTTTGGTGAGCACCAAAAAGCCAGGACGTCCTGTATGAAAAACCTACATGATGATAAAGCCTTTGCGACGCCCAGCGTCTCATCCGGTATTAGCTACGACAGCGGCTCGACGTCTATCCTGCAGAGACTCGTCACTGCTGCGCACAACAGTGGCAAAGGCACAAAAGTCGTCTTGTCCATCGATAAGCTTGCATTGCGCGTGGCATAGAGTGTGATTCAACAGGGACTCACTATTAATATTCACAGGAGGATGGGGAGGCAGCTATTACTTCTCTCAGGCTGTCAGCAGTGCTTACAACCATTCTATGTTCGTCAACGCGGCTGTCAGTGCTGTGAATCCCTATGGCTTGGACGGTGAGCATCAACAAACCGCTGACGTAATCTTGTATGCATCGATATCAACTGGGTAAGGACATACTTTGGGATTCTTTCCAGCCCCGGTCTGACACGAGCTACAGGAATACCTGAATTCCGAGGGTGCAGGAAATTTACACTCCACAGCAGACTCTGCAAACCTCCTAACCTTCTTGACCTCTCTCGCTCGGCGCTCGGGTCATCCAAGATCATCTCTGCAGCGGTCACGCAGGAGCCTTTCCTAGGAGTGAATGGTAGTCCACTGACAAACGTAGCTTCATACGCAGAACAGCTGACCTACATCAACATCATGTGAGTAGAAGCAGTTCCAACAAACACATCGAGCTAACGGGATGTTACTTGTCAAGGAACTACAACGTCTGGGGTCAGTTCTAAGATCACTTTAGCAGTAGCGGCTTAAGGAACGGGTCACTAACAATAATCCTTATCTACCCAGGTGCATCTTCTACTCCTGGACCCAACGCGCCCCTGGGAAACTTGTGCGGGACGTCTCAACAGCCTCAGGTCAGTGCCGAAGCAGCATTCGCCCAATTGACAGCTGCTGGGTTCCCAGCCAACAAGATGCTCCTCGGTCTTCCACTCTACAGGTACGTGGCGGAGAGTACAGCAACAACCTTGACAGGCATAGCAATCCCACCACCTAGGTTCAACATCCAAAAATACATGGAACATGTACTTGGAGTGCCCACAAGGAACCCTGTACCTATGTGCCCTCTGGTTTGGGAGGCGTTCAAGGAGAAACCGAATTTTCTCGAGGGGAAGCACGACAGAACAAAGCAGAAGCAAAAGACAATCGAGGTCGAAGCGGGGAATGGAGATTTGAGCAGTTATTATGGACAACAGATTGTGTTTAACCAGATCGTCGCTCTCGGCGCGTTGTTGACAAAACTCTCGAGCGGCACATATGTGCAAGCCAATGGATACACCGAAGGTAACGTGTGTTGGCTGAGATGATGTAGCGTGTGTGCTCACAACAGTTTTTTTATTTTGTGGATAGGCTGGGATGACTGCAGTGACACTCCAGTGAGTGACCGTTCGTGACGACTTACCTGTCCTAACAGCTCCGTGTTGTAGTTCCTGTTCAACACTTCTGTTTGAAAGTTACGAGTGTAGGGGATGACTTGGAAGGTCAACTAACTCTGGGAGTAAGTGTCTTATTATTTCTCTGCTCTCTAGGAGCGGTATAGATACATGTCTGTAACTAGATTACTAATGCTACAGTAATGTCATATGAGTAAGGATTGGTAAGGATTGGTAATCCTATGAGTAAGTATTGGTAATGTGTAGTCCTGCTTGCTAATACTACTGAATAGAGAATGTAAGCGATGACTGAGCACTCTACATAACTGAATGGTGCTGACTGAGCCTTTAGTAAGCTCAATACATTTGGTATATGAGATTTGAGTCATGCAGAAGCCTCATGGTACTTCTGCTATTCAGTCATGGAAACTACTGGAACACGATGCCATATGGTGCAAGTATTGCATCGTGTGTGACCATAAGGATGGTGGAATCACATGCTATGTACTATCTGATCTTATCTATCTACATATCTAATCTACATTGTCCATAGATCTGATGTCCGATAATCAGCAATACAATCTCGCTTTGACAACTTCTCATCGGACTGTTGTCCCATACAATGACACGTACTCCTTGAACAACAAGGCCGCCTACGCCAAGCAGGCCGGTATGGCTGGCACAATGATTTGGTTGCTAGATCAAGTAAGCAGTATCTCCACTTTCAATTATTCCGCTGCCAAACTCAAAATTCTATTAACCACAGGACAATGGTTATACCTTGCAGACTGTCATGGATGGCCTGACTAGCCCTTAATTTTCGCAATTTACCTCTTGTTTTTATCTGTAAAACTCCGGGCTGCAGCTCAGCTGCAACCTTCTCTGCATAAACTCCCTTTGCACGTCTATTAAGCGCCCGTATCACGTGGCTTAGACGCTCCACACGGTCACATTACTTGCTACTACGTCACACTGGCATGTGACTTAGCTTAAGTAAGACCACATGGCTACAGGCACATGGCTCAGCCCATAGCTAGGGTTTGAGGTCATAGATACCGTCCACATGGGCTCCTTTTGTTCTTTCCCTATTGTTCTCTTTATGGAAGGATGTTCTCACAGGTGTGGGAATGGAATACAATAGTTGGTCTCCTTTTAGATAGATTCTCTCACGGGTAGAGTTCTTGGCAAGGTCTAGACAATAGCTATTGTTCTCCTTTAGGTAGTTCTTTTGTTCTTCGTTCACACGGCTTCTTGCAAAGCCTGCCCTCAACATGGTCTGTGCGCAGGTCCCTGAAGTCTATATATACTGCTACATGTACGCTCCTAGCCCCCATCTCGACCTTTGGTCTTTACTGGGCTAGGTAAGCAAACCCCCTCTGTACTACATAGCTGGTAGTACCCAATACTAACTTGGTCTTTACTGGGCTAGATACCTGTATAAGGTTTATAGTTGGTGAGAGCATTGTGCTATATGCCTGCCACCACCTCGTTGTCGTCTTCCACTCCGTGTCCCTAGTTGCTACGTCGAGCTCTGTCTCCGTGACACAGACTGTGATCAGAAAACCTCTGGGCAAGTAGACCTTTTCCATGCGCATAAAAACAACCATGAATCACGCTTATACCCGCACGACATACGAGTTACAATACTGCGACGACTGGATGACACGCGGAGACAACAATCGCATCAGGTTTCTTTAGAATATCATGTAGATTATTATGGTTGATATTTCATGTGACCTATTTGTGGCGTAGAGTGAGATCTGGATGATATATATATTTCATCCCAGTACGATGACTCTGCATGTCTTTCTGAGGTTTTGCAGCCAGAGTAACTTTTTTGCTGTGTCATAAACACAACTCGCATACTCTACAAGCGCAACACTCTACCTCCTTCCAATCAAGCAGAAACACCTGTAAAGCATTGTTGAAACTCTCCATCCCCATCCTCCCTCACAAAATACTAGCTCTTGACAAACGCATCAAGTGTACACACACCGTCCTTGTCAGCCTCGCAAAACTCCATATGCTGTACCTCGTCTTGCACAAGCACACACACCTTTCCGTCCACAGTCCTCTTCCTCAACCCCAGGACGCCGGGTCCAGTACGCGCTGTACAAGCCAACCTCTCAACAACAACCCTACCCAAAAACGGCACAATCGTACTAGCTTTCCACGTCCTGCCCGGATTGGGGTTTGTCGGATTGAGGGGACGTGGTTGGCGGAACAAGCCCATGGCAGAGACGATAGCGGCAATTTCGTCGTCTTGTGTGAAATTGGCGTATAGAGAGCGGGTGAGTGGGAAGGTGAGTGGGGAAGAGTCTAAGGTGCGGTTTGTTTGCGTCGAGTCGTGGACTGGAGAGTGGGTGAGACGGGAGAAGAGTTTGTTGATGTATCCGACGCCTTGGACGGGGCCAAGAGGTTGGCCGTACCTGCTACATCATGAGACTTTGAAGAACGGATGTGTGACACAACACAACACAACTACTCACCCTGTACCATAAAACTTGTTCAAGTCACCGTTGCAGGCAAACCCAGGTAGAGCAACCAGGAATTGTTCAAAGAGAGTGCACCTCGGGCTTTTTTTGAAGTTGAAGATTGTGTCAAAAGGGCACAGGCTGATGAGGTTGAAGACCTCGGTGGTAGTGAGGTTCACACCAGGAGCGGCGGTGTTTAGACGTTTTGCATTAGGGGTGGCATAGACTGCTTCCCAGGCAGAGACCTCCTCGGTTGAGTCGCCAGCGTCAGGACACTGGCTATAATCAAGAGTGTCATTTGTCTAGTACAGGCATCGAGGGTCAGAAAGAAGAAACAATGTCATGGCTGGAACACTTGCCCCGATACCAAGGATGACAGCGAGATGGGGTTGAAAGACGTTTTGGCTTGCAAACGCAAACCTTGCGGTCCAGTTGTTGGCAGAAGCGACCACATGTGCGCTGACATCCGAACGCACAAAGGGAATGTTGTTCCCGTCGAAGAGCTTCGAGTAACAAATGAAGGCCTCCTGACCAGCATCGAAGGACCTATCAATAGCCACACCTCGTCAATAAAAGGCACATGAAGAACATGAGAAGAGATATTGCTTTACTGATCAGTGCCAAACTTGACTAGGTTGTCCGTACCCAGGTTAAACGTGAAACTCTTCACAAAGTCCAATCGAGAGTCTGTGAACTTGGTCACGGTTTGGAGTTTGGCGAGGGCTGCTTGTATCTTTGTCGCAGCGCCAGAGGTAGGAAATCTGGCACCATGCCGCTGGAGCTAAAACAGAATTTGGTTTACTTTGTGGTCTCATATTCTCTGAGAGAGCGATGTAATACGAACAACGTTGACCTAGTTCAGTGAATAAGAACGTGAAGTTTGAATAGTAGTAAACCGATCCGACAAACCTGGTCAATCTGGCACCCACTAGGAGGCTCTTTGTACACAGCTCAAGCAAAATAGGGCGAGAACTGGGCCCATTCTAGTTGCTCTCTTTCTGTTAACGGGAGGATAGGTGTGACAGGTTGGGGAACAGACATTGCAAACACAAGCAGCACAGCTGAGCTACATCAGCATCATGTGAGTAGAAGCAAGTCATAGAAACATATCAAGCTAATGGAATGTTATTTGTCAAGGAACTACAATGTTTGGGGTCAATTCTTAGCTCTGGGCAAGTAGATCTTTTCCATTCTTATACAAACAACCATGAATCATGCTTATACCTGCACAACATACGAGTTACGACACTGCAACGACTTGATGACGCCCGGACACAACAATTGCGCTGTTAAAACTACATATAATATGATATGATATGATATGTAGTTTCCCACGCCTTATTATAAGGACACTTTAGGTAGCAGAGTTCCCACAGTCTTAGTATGGGAATTATGCAGCCGTATATGGAAACTCTAGTAGTAACCATCACATTAGCTGAGACGTACAGATATGGGTTGTAGTAGTACTATACATATATGTACGCCTGTGTTCTAGTAGCATAGTAAATGACATGGAAAGCACATATGACTCCAGAGGATGCCTAAAGCATACATCTGAGGACAAGTACTAGCATGAGTCATTTACTCATTATGTACGCCTCTGGTACAAGTGCTGAGCCTAGTCATACAATGAGTCATGCATGAGTCATGCACTCATAGCATGAGTCATGAATGAGTTATGCACTTAGTAGTACAGTAGAATAGCTGAAGTAGACATGTATAGTAGTCGCTTACATAAGTAGATACAGACATGTATATAAGCAGAGCTGCTGAAGCAGCAAGAATAATAAGACTCATCTTCGAAGCTTAACAGCCTCTACCCCTCGCACACATATTCCACTTTGTTATGCGCTAGTTCTGTTTAGATTATCATGTAGAGTATTGTGGGTTATACCTCGAGCAACCTATCCATAGCATAGAGTGATATATATATTTCATCCCAATTGCAAGGATAAGTATGACGACTTTGCATGTCTTTTGAGGTTCTGTGGCCAGAGTAACTTTCTCGCTGGCCATGAACACAACTTGCATACTCTACAAGCAACACCTGCAAAGCATTTTTGAAACTCCCCAACACCATCCTCCCTCGCAAAAGAGTGGCTCTTGACAACTACACCAAGAGTGCACACCCTGTCCTCGTTAGCCTCGCAAAACTCCCTTTCCCTCCGTAGTCTTCTTTCTCAACCCTCCAACCACAAGGCAATGGCCCTAGGCTCAGCTGTATATCACCCTTTGCCGTAGAAGTAGAGCAAGATGCAGGGGGGGGGGGGGGGGGGGGAGGGGGGGCGCCAATCCAGATGTATCAGCTCAAGCCTGCTAAGCAATGGCAGTGGCAGGCTCTTGAGCAACTTATGCTGTGCCTGCAGCGTTGCCTTCTTCGCTGGATTTAATGTAGGATTTTGGTCTCAGGAGGCAGAGGAATGATTTCAGCAACAATTGCAGGACATTGCTGAAGGGTCAGCAACCCCAGTGTCTAACCGTGAATGGAAGTCATGGCTGTGACAAACCAAATTGGCTGTAAACGCTTTCCTCACTAATATAAGACCTTCTCGGCAGATGCCGTATTTGGAGATCATTAACAGACTACACATAGATGCTGTTGTTCAGAACTGTACACAGAAGATTACAAACTAGCATCCAAATACTATGCTTTAAACCAAAACTAGTAGAACTTACTACAACTGCACATACATTGCTGGTCATAGCATCTGTTTAACTCCAAATGCGAAGACTTTCTAGGTCAGCCACAATGAGTACTCTGGACGCTTCGACAATATTGCCACTGAGTAAATAACCACTGAGTCACGCATGCAACACAAGAAGATTGCCTGTAAGCTGGCCAAGTGTACTTGAAATTGCAGAGTGGATGACAAACACAAATTTCACAAGGTTGCGACATTTGGAAGTTCTGATTTCCCTAAATCAGGTTTATCTCTGGGGTGAAGTTGGCAGAGCGTCACCCACTGACCATTACAGGTTTTGCCATCAGTAAGAGGGGAAATCAGCCCAATGCGGCGGCAGCTGCTTGCAAACTATGTGATTGGTACAAACCAGATAGCCAAAAATCATGTGATAACCTGCAAGAAAAAGATCAGCGGGGTTCCAAACGGAGTCTGAGCAACTTTTATCAGTATATCGACTGTATATCCCCAACGTTGGGTTCATCCAAAAAGATTTTTATGTCTGTGTGTTGCTGAGGGGCAGGACTATCTGATGATGTAAAATTTGTGTCTATTCATGTACATGTGTTCAATACAAAATACAAAAACAGATTTTTGATGGGAGATTCAGCTCATCACACGCATTTGTAGAGTGAATAACAAAGCAAATGAAACACCATCAAATCATTACACCACACTGTTACAAAATTTTTACCGCATGTATTACCCCATCAAATTCCCACAGTTTGGGGGACAAAAAGGTCACATCTGAAAAAGCATCAATGCGCTGGCGCGAACTGGAATGATTCTTCTTCATTCTTCAGAAATTGTAACATCCTTTGCCGTGCTTCATTGTTCTCATTTGTACATCTTCATTGACTAAGTGTGAAGTTGGAAATTGCGGTGAATGCAAGCCAGATGCAAACTTGTGTGGGCAGATTGCACTTGCAGGCCTGTCCGAGAACAGGAAATTGTTGCTTGCATATGCCACAGATATGCTGAAACACTGAGATACGCTCCGAAACTGATTACTACCCCAAAGACAACACTACCAACCATAAAGTGGCAATAGGAGTGTAAGGGCGTGGGAGCGCGGCAGTGCAAAAGTGTGCGAGGTGGTCTTTAGAGTCCTAGTTTACCTGTGCTGTAAGGAGTGGTGAGGTTTGTGATAATAAAGGTTTTGTTTAAATTGAGCTAGGAGGGCAAGGTACCACGCGTAGGGCAAAAGGGGATGGGCGGCGCGGTGAAAGCGAAAGTGTTTTTAGCGTGGCTCAAAGAGAACACGCGCGAGACGTTGAGTCTCAAAGTAAAGACAGCGCGCAGAAAGTTGTGAACAGTAAACGCGAACGCAGTATGAATCTCAAACACAAAACGCGGTTGCTAATGAAGATGAAAGTGGTTGCTGTGAAACGCGGTCACGGTAAAAGTAAACGCAGTAAGCTTGACACAGTGAAGATGAAACGCAGACGCAATAACGCAGTAAAGTAACGCAGGTAAGAAATAGATGCAGCGCAATGAAAACAAAAGAGTCTCAAACAAAAGATGAACTATTGGGGCGCGAGACGCCATGTAAGGCTATGCAAGACCGCAGTCAATTCGACTCAATCAACTGGTCGCAAGAGCAATAGTGAAGAACAACTCCTACCGAGCGGCGATGCGTGTTGCAAACAAATGCGTGGCCAACAACAACGTTGGCGGAGCTTGTGAGATTGAGCTGGATAAGTTCGCACTTGTGGTTTTTGCCTTGAAAGTCTGGCAAAAGCCAACAGTCTGAATGCGGCGC
The DNA here is from genome assembly GCA_022592445.1 of Cytidiella melzeri. Taxonomy (NCBI): domain Eukaryota; kingdom Fungi; phylum Basidiomycota; class Agaricomycetes; order Polyporales; family Irpicaceae; genus Cytidiella; species Cytidiella melzeri. The sequence goes on along the minus strand of JABYQR010000237.1, from coordinate 6,522 downwards.
GTGCGGGCAATTGCAGTTGAGTGGAACAAAAGGTCCGGAGCGCAGGGGAATTGGGTGGTCGCTCTGAGTGTTGCAGTAAGAGCAATTGTCAAGTGAGTCCGCAACTGAGGCAACAGACAACGCTGGCGAAGGGGATTTAGGAGTTGATCTCTCGGGGGAGACAGTAGGCGCTACTCAGGGTTCAGGCGGCAGCGTGGGTGTGGGAATGATAGGGTAGCGGCACGGGTGGTATGGGCAGCGACTGTCTGGGAACGGTTGGACAATAGCGGCAAACACAAGGTGGTTTGTCAATGGTAGGCGCAGCGGACATAAACGTAGAGAAGGACGCAATGGAGCAACACAGGAGATGCTACAGCTTTTTGGCGCGAAGAGACTCCCTCAACGCGAGCGCAAAATGTGAAGGGAACTCTGAAAACTGGGGTGGGGATTGATTGATTCTCTACGCAGTACTGACAACACCTTTTATATACCTAAGCCCCTCTCCTAAACCTTTCGTTCTTTGTCTTAAACCCAAACGCGAGAGCAAGAAAACACTGTGGCAGAGTACTTACGTCCACAGAGCCAAAGTGACCAGTGAATCGATGCCCGGCAGGACACAGCGTTGGTCAAGACGGAGAAGCGGCGCGCGCCCTTACGACTGAAGGGGTGCCAACCGTTGCGAGCAGGTGATGAGGCGCCATCCAAGAGTCGCACTGCGTGGCGTGATAGGAGCCTTCCTGAAACAGGGTCCGCAAGTCAATTTTCTTCTATCGTTGGTCTGACCCGCGTCTGAAACACTTGGTGGCTGGCCGGCCCCTACTCCGATGCGAAGAGTACGTGTCTGCAAGCTAGAGTCCAGTGCAAGTTCCTGGCCTCGGATGTTTCTGGCGGGTCACTGCCCCTTGACAAGTCCTCGGATCCTTGGCGCACTCCTTGTAGCCTCGGTGAACCACTCGTGCCTGCGGCGCTGGGAAAGTGGAGGGATTTGCCACTCAGGAGGACGCGGGCCGGGAAAATGGCTGGATGCTGCCGTGTCTCCGCGCCTAGCTGTTTTCTGGGTGTATCAACGCTCAATCACGTCATGTGCCTGTGTGTGACGGAGATTGACTAGCTCGTTATAATTCTGAGGTCTAAATAATAGTGAGTGAACATAGTGCCAACTAATACTGAACACTGACCATAATTGGCAGCTCTCCACTCCCGTAAGTGATAACAAACACCACAATATGGTACTAAAAGAATGTTGCAAGAGACAAATTCTGCATCCGCCATGAAGTAGCATCCTTCTGGAAGTACAAAGGAAGATTCCTGTGCATGCTCAAACAGAAAGCTACCTGCAGCGCTTCCTTCCCACCCAAGGAGAAGATAACAGGATATCATCTCAAATGTGCATGCGGCAATGAATTTATGAGAGATATTCCCTTCTTGATCCCTGTACCGTGCCCTTAGCGCTGCTGGTACAAACACATTAACGTGCGTCCCATCTATAGCACCTAATGCCTGCTTGAAGAATGGGTAGAAATTTGGATTATTGCACATAAAGGGAGAGATAGGAGTTGTGTTGTCTGGAAGTTGGATCACAGATTGTATGAACATTGGATTTGTGACTGCATCAAGAACAGCATTGATTGTTCTATCTCATGTCAGTATAGATTTGTTGAATATAAGTGCTGTGACACACCTTGAAAACGTGTCCGTACTATGCTGAAAACACTCTGCAACATCTCGATGTCCACTATTCCTCTGACCAAGATATAGAAATATCGTGACTTTCTCCTCCGAATCAATGTGGCTCAAGTCAGACAAACCTGAGATAGCGCATAGCTGCTGACAGAGCTCCATAAATACAGGATTTCTGAGCCCTAGTGAGTTTTTCATCCGCTCCGGATGGCCTTGGATCAGCACTTGCACCCATATACGCCCTAGTGATGATACGGTTCCGGATTACATTGCCGCTCTTCGGCCAAAGCCATAGCAGCAGCAGCAGCAGCAGCTATGGTTACAGCCACAATTTCACGCTGACCATCAGAGAGATGAGCCATAGTGAACTGTGAAGGGAAGGACGCAGGGAAGAAGCAAGAAACCGCTCGCAGCAGACTGTTACAAACGGTCTTCACACCCTATTATTTTTCTTCACTTCTTCAATTATCCTGATTACTAATAATCTTCTTTACATTTGCCTTGACGATCCAACTCGTCCTTCCTCCCTTATTCCCTGATCCACATTGCCTCCGTTCAACACAAACTATTATGCCATTGGTTGTCTCCTTGTGTCCATTCAAACCTCGGACCTAACTCCAATTGGTCACCATTGCCTTCGTTCAACCCTCGGCCTTTGCATACCTCTGTTACCATTCCATTGGGCTTAACCCCGTCTATCTTAGTTTATCCCACATCCTGAATGTGTATCAGACTCAAGGCAAACCATGTAACAGCTAGTGACCTTTTAATATCATTTGCTGGCAAAATCACACACAATCATGAAATTGTCAAAGTTCAAGTCTTGGTTGACAGTGGTGCAACACATTGTTTTATCCATGAAAAAGTCCTCAATCATAACAAGTGGGAGACAAACCCAACACCTAAACCGTTTGGAGTTCAGAACGTTGATGGTACCATCAATGCGGCACGACGTATTACTCATGGCATATATCTTCCATTAGTGGTGGGACAAAGGATCCACCATGAACTATTTTATGTAACCAACCTCGGTCGAGACGACGTCATCCTAGGAATGACTTGGTTAAAGAAGCACAATCCCTCCATAGACTGGAAGACCAAATGCATACAATTCAAATACAGCAACAAGGTCCATTGTCAAGATCCCCTTACAATAAAGATCATTCAAGCAATCAAGTTGATGCAGCCCCCTGCAAAACAGTTCACAACAACTGACAAACCCGCATCAACTCCATTGACAAAGAAACGTTCATCCGTGGTAGAAGAAGTCAAGGTATTCCTGACCTACACCTGAGAAAAGCTCCCTTCACACTCCGCCCATATCATGGAACCAATATCCCAACCCCCAGAAGAAATTGTGTGGGACCATGATCATCCCACGATGCATAAAGAAATGCCTGCAAATACTTCACCCACTGCAGACTATATTACACGTTCAAAGATCTCAGTCACTCCGAAATGGGTAGCTAAACAAGAAGAGTTGCTCTATTAGGCCAAGGACTATCTATGGCACGAAGAGAGCGTTGATCAATAGCGGGGGGCGAAGATCTCATCTACATCCGGGTCAAACACAATGTGTCTCAACAAGTGGCCGAAGCGCAGCACAAGGAGAAGCCCGAACAAACTATTGAAGACATTGTACCAGCTGAATTCTTGGGATTCTGATTTGTGCTTGAGAAGTATGCATCAGAAAAACTACCAGAACAAAAGAAATGGGATCATGCAATAGACCTTGTACCAGGAGCATAAACGAAGAACTGTAAAGTTTACCCGCTGTCACAACCAGAACAGGTCGAACTCAACAACTTCATCACAGAACACCTGCGGAAAGGATACATACAACCCTCGAAATCTCCAATGGCTTCTCCATTATTCTTTCTCAAGAAGAAGGATGGCTCATTGCAACCAATACAAGACTACTGAATTCTAAACACCATGACAAAGAAGAACACATACCCATTACCATTGATTCCAGAACTCATTGATAAACTCAAAGGTGCAAAGATCTTCACGAAACTGGATGTACAATGGGGATACAACAATGTATGCATCAAAGAGGGCAACAAGTGGAAAGCGGCCTTCAAGACCAATCTCGGCCTGTTCAAGCCGACAGTCATGTTTTTTGGGCTTACCAATTCACCAGCAACGTTCCAATCCATGATGAACGAGATCTTTGTAGATCTTATTGACACTGGGCACATGTTAGTTTATATGGACAACATCCTCATCTTTACCAAAGATTGAGTAATGCACGACACCCTCATCAAACAGGTGCTACAACAGCTGAAGGACATCAATTTGTTCCTGAAACCGGAGAAATGCATGTTCCCACAATCACACATTGAATACCTTGGGCTCATTGTATCTTACAACAACCTAGAGATGGACCCGGGTAAAGTTTCCGCAGTGGCTGATTGGCCAATACCTCGTAAAGTCAAAGAAGTCCAATCATTTCTTGAGTTCGCCAACTTCTATCAACGGTTTATCCCCAACTTTTCCAACATAGCGCAGCCATTGTACCATCTGACCAAGAAAACAACTGTATGGGACTGGACGTCAACCTGTCAGATTGCCTTTAACGAATTGAAAAGAGTCTTCTGTAGTGCACCACTACTGACTATGCCTGATATGAGCAAACTATTCCGTGTGGAAACCGATGTGTCTAGTTATGCAACTAGCATTAGCAAGGCCGGCAAGCAGCGAGTACAATTCCTGAAGACTGAATGAAATATTACTTTTTGAGCCAGATTTGTAAGTAAACTTGGTGCTGGTAGCAGCCTGAACAAGTAGTTTTGTTGGGAATAGCTTCTGCAATGAGTAATGTATAGTAAGTTGGTGGTTTGTCTTCACTGGAGCACACAATCATTCATGAAATAAGAGGGACTGTGCTGTATTGTTTGAATTGCAATGATGGGTGTGAGTACAGAATTGAAACAAACTTGTGGAGTAGGGCATGGAGATAAAAAGTGTTTGACATGCGTCTTCTTCTTAATGGTGTTAAACTATGTTACATAATCTAGATACAATATGGTAAACTGCAGGAGCAGGTTTATAAGTGATTATGTTATTGATAGCAAATTGAATAAATCATATAGCATGGAATAGTTAATTGCACCTGTGATTTTGTTACCAAAAAGAACCCCAACCAAAATAACCCCAGTAAACAACTCTGTTCTTGGTAGGGACATTGCCAAGCCATCTGGTCATGAATATTGACTGTATTACAGGCATTTTGCTATTGGTGACACCTTTGATAGGCAACTTGATCTGGGATACAGTGACTGTACCAGAATTGATAAGTTTGGTTGCGGGAAAGGAGCCATACATTCATGAAGGTAGTAACCAATGGTAGCCAGGGGCTTCATCTATTGTTGTGTCATTAATCTTGTGCAGTGTTCACTGCTGATGCTGGAAAATTACGTGCTTCAAGAATGAAGGGCTTAAGGGTGTCTCATGAGATCAATTGCTAGAACATGTTACATGTGTCCTGTTGATGTCTGCACTGCATTGCCCCCATTGGAGCTGCCACAGGCTGTGTTCTGATTGTAACTTCTGCTTATCAAGCCACTAGTGGTTGTGAGACTGTGTGAAAGAATCAAAGGCAGGGCTCTATGGTGATGCAACCACGTCCTGTTGATGTCTGAACTGCATCAGCCCACTAGAACTGCGACAGGTTGTATTCTGATTGTAACTCATGCTTATAGAGCAACTGGTGGTTGTGAAACTGTATGAAAGAATCAAAGACAGTGCTCTATGGCGATGCAATTATGTCCTGTTGATGTCTGAACTGCCTCACCTCCCTTGAAACTGCCACAGCTTTAGATCAATTGCTAGAACATGTTACATATGTCCTGTTGAAGTCTGCACTGCCTCACCCCTATCAGAGCTGTCACAGGCTGTGTTCTGGTTGTCATTCCTGCTGATAGAGCCACTGATGGTTGTGAAACTTTGTGCAACAATCTGACACAGTGCTTGCTGCTGATGCAACCATGTCCTGTTGATGTCTGAACTGCCTCACCCCCATTGGAACTGCCACAGGCTGTGTTCTGATTGTAACTGCTGCTTAGAGAGCAACTAACAGGTGCAAAACTTTGTGGATCAATCAGATGCAGTAATCACTGCTGATGCAGCCACAAATTTACATTGTCCAAGAATGTAGGGGTTGAGACTTTGTAGTGAGCTTCCAAAGTACTGGTAGTTCTTGCTCAAAGCCAATGCTGTGTGTGGCATGTCTTCTTATTGTATTCCTTGTTCAGAGAGCAAGCAATGTCTGTAGATTGCTGCACATGTACCTGACCAGAATTTGACATCATTTGCCAGCAGGAGTGGAGTTTGAATCTGAGTCTGGATGACATTTTTCAGTAGACTGGCCATAACTTGCTCAATACCTCTTTAATTGACAGGATGTTTGTACCAGGATGTTGCCACAAGATAGGGCTATCCAATGGTGTCTTATATGTACAGCGTTATACCCATATGCAGTCTGTAATAATCCAAAACTGTATTTCAATTGCAAAGTGATCTGATACAAAGTTATAAAGGGCTAACAACAAGGGCAGTGTGATGCCATCAGCTGTATTCATTGTTTTGTTATTGACACTGTTACTTTCTGTATTCTGCCATCAGATTCCCACACTTTTGGGGACAAAAAGGTCACATCTGGAAAGGCATCAATGTGCTGGAGCACACTGGAACAATTCTTCTTCATTCTTCAGGAATTGTAACAGGAGCGGTGTTATCCCAGCAAGATGAAATGGGACATTGGCACCCTTGCGCATATCTCTCTCAGTTGATGACCGTAACTGAACAGAATTACGACATCCATGACAAGGAACTTCTTGCCATTATGTGGGCATTAGAAGA